>JASANB010005476.1:0-85188 GCA_030248155.1 Sabatieria punctata
AACAGGTCATCCGCCGATGGGGGGAGGGGGTTGGGGGGGGGGGGTCTGGCGCGGCCGGGGGGGGGGGGTCGTGAGCCAAAATTTTGGGGGGAGGGGGTGGGCACTAAAAAACGCTGAAAAATCGCAATTTTTGGCCTAAAAATCGCCAAAAATCGCTAATTTGGGCTGAAATACAGCTAAAAAGTGCTGTTTTGCAGGCGATTTTGGCAATTTTTGTGTGTGAAAGTGTAAAAAATTGCAAAAATTTGCTCGAAAATTTACTTGCCAGAAAAATCGGAGGGGGGTCGGTGAAATCGTCTCGGGGGGGGGGGGGTCCCCAACCGGGGGGGCTGGCCTAAGTCGGGTGGGGGGCAAACCCCCCAGACCCCCTGTTACATGTATGGTAGGGGTACCATATGGTACCACCACAGGCCCCGAACATGGGGGTACCATATATGGTACCGACACCATATAAGGTTATATGGTTATAAGGCACCTTATATGGTGTCGGTACCATAAACTTTAGTTTACAAAACGTCAAAATTCGATATTACTGAAAATTTTTGCCAATTGAACAATTAAACTAAAGCAAAAAGTAGTAGAAGTTTAGAAGCTTTTTATCTGAGTAATTCATATACAATCCTGAGGAGTACGCCAGGCTTAGGCTTAGCTTTGTGGTGAGGCTTAGTTATTAGGCTTAGTGCTTAGGCTTAGTAGTGCAGTGCAGGGGTGCAGTGCAAAAAAATGCTTACACTGATAATGCAATAATTGGGGGGAATTGTCGTTTTTTTCCGTACCCCTCCATTTTTTCCGGGCCATGTATGCGTTTAAACCCTGATTAAGGTTTTTTGGCTACCTTTAAACCGTGATTAGGATTTTCAGGTTACTTTTAAACCCTGATTACGGTTTTCAGGTTACTTTTAAACTCTGACTAAGGTTTTCAGGTTGCTTTGAAATCCTAAACAGGGTTTTAGCGCTGGTTGAGAAAGCCTACGTAGAGAGGGTTTTATGTTCATTAGAAACCCTAAACAGGGTTGAAGAACTGCATTCAAACCACTAAATAGGGTTTTTTTAGTAATCTTATAACTCAAAACAAGGGTTTGCGCCTGCTTTAGAATCGGAATTAGGGTTATTTTTTAGTTCCAAAACGCGTTTAAAACTGAATTTTGTCGCTAAAACTCATATTCAATGCAAAGCTTAACTGCAAAACAAGGTTTTTATTCCATTTGTTGTTTAATTGTTGGCTTTTTCAACGCTTTTTCTTTAACCGAAACAAGGTTTTTAAGGCATTTTAATCCAAAAACAGGATTTTCAACGTATTTTCCGGTCCAAATAAGGATTTAAAGCCGATTTTCGCCAAAGAATCCAAGAAAACGGTTGACAAAACCCACTTTTTACCCCCAAAAAAAAAGTCGCGAAACACACTTTGAACTTGGCCCCAAAACCCTATTTCGGATTTGGAAAAGGCCTCCCGCGGAAAAAACCCAGCGACATGTATGGGTACAGCACACATGGTAGGAAGTCATTGACGGAGAAAGTGAAAGCAGGCCGACCAAAATCCCCTGACTTTTTTATAGAAGTTATGAATATTTGTTGTTTGTTTGTTTGTTTGTTTGGATTCTCGCCCAGGCCATCAGCGATTAACTGTTGATACATATCAGGCCAACTGACGCACCTTTTTGTATGGCAGAGTGGGGCCTTACCTACCACAAGATGTTCTGGACATCTTGATAAGGAGGAGAGTTGCAAGGGTGGGTAGAGAAAGGAATCAGAGGTAAGGTGGCTTGGAATAAGAGCTTGACTAGCTGATACGTACATCCATGAGGTCTTCATCGACTGCAGTAAGAGGACTCTGAGGGATAGTCCAGGTTGATGAATGGAACATCACCAATTGGGAGAAGCGAGGGGCTGAAAAGCGTTATAGCCAATAAGTTGGGTAGATACTGATCAGGCAGGTGAATGAGTGGGAGAAAAGCCACATCAGTGAACCATTCGTTGAATCAAGATAGCAGCTCAACATTTCGGTGACGGAGCCTTGGGCAATGGTAGATGGGAAGATGCAGAAAGAATTGCATCAATATAAGAGAAAATTAGCTGGGTGCAAAAGTGCGCACACACTCAGGAGGTGAGATAAGGTAAGTGTAGCCATCAAATCTTCAGCACTCTATACCATACATCAATGATGCGAATGTTGAAAGAGTCTTGCGACCCTTGCGAGGGTGCTGGGACGTTAATGCAGATGGGAACTGCACACCAACTACCTCAAGAGGTCCGTCCCGGATTGGAATTGATCAAATACTGAGATTCAAATAGTAAGATGAATAGAGAGATATATAGTTATTTTGGTAGAAAGAGATAGTAAGAAGTGGTTAGCCGAAAGCAGATGAGTCGGCGTTAGCAGTAAAGCAGCTTTGACTTGCAAGGCAAGCCAAGCCTGCCTTACTTCCCCCTCCACTGCGTGGAAGTCCCGACTCGTGGGAGGGGAATTATGAAAATCCTTTTCAAAATATTTATTAAAATTGCCTATTCAAAGCAAAACCGTGATTTTCACCAACGAATCGGTCTTTCTTCGGCTAGAGAAGGGTATGAGCCCGGCATGACCCCAGTTTGTTAATAAATCACTGAGAAGCATATTTTGGGCAAAAATTCACCACCCAAGTGCCAGTTTGAGATGGCCAGAGGGGGGTCAAGTTCCTCAGCTCTTTATCCATGTCTGAGTTGTAGAGCCTGGTATGTACTAAGTCTGCTGTTAACGTATGAAACGGCTTTTGTTGCAGAGCGCGATCAGAACTTCCGTTAGTTCTGGACATCTCCGAGTTGATCGTCCGGTCTGTACTTCACGAGAAGGCCGATACCAATGGAAACACCTGTCAACCGCTCAGCTCTAGCTGGTGGAAAGCGGAAAACGTTCGTCTTATCTACGCAATCGCTGTTGTCAGGTAATGCAGAGTTGAGTTTTAATTAACCGAACATGCAGTCTGTCGCACAGGCAAACGGCTAACACTATTAAATTTATTGTTACAAGTAACAACATACGTACATGAATGGACGGCTTGTGTTTCTCGAGGCGTTAAGCTTACCTCAGCTGAACGTTCAGGAAAACGTTCTGACTCGTTCTTGTCAGTTTATCCACCTGCTTCAGTTTTTCTGTTGTGCTTTTTTGACGCTTTTTTACAATCAAACGTACGCATTTTCGAAGATTACGTACGAGCAACTCTTTCACACCGCCATTCAAATTGCAGCAGAAATTGATCGTTAAGCCACATTTTTCACTCCGGCCGGTGTCACAAAATAAGTCTTTCCCCAGTATAAATCTTCCCTCGGATAATCTGTACTGGTATATTTCTTGCCCTCTCACTACGGATCTTTCCCCCATATAAAATTTTTTTATTGCTTTCGGGTAGATGGTCATAGTTTGGGTCATGGACCTAATTTGGATCGGTTTCTACGAAATCGTCGAAAAAGCTTAAGAATAGGTTAAAATCGATCCAGATTTTTGCATAACTGTACGTACAGTGTGAAATGTCTTTTAGTTATTATCTGCAAGTGTCGCCGTTCTACGTTACATGCATGTGCCTCAAAATGGCTAATTTTCAAAGTTTGTCAGACTATCTGCAGAAAAAACTCGTTAAAAATTGATCTCTTCAAAATTAACAGTTGTCGAAGTTCAGGCTGTTTCTGAAGTTTGTGAGATCTTATTCAAAATAATTAATATGGGTGAAAAGTCGGTGTGCGCACTGTGGGAAATTTCGGTTGCTTTCATAAACGACAGAATATGACTGGTTTACAATTCCAAAAGTGCCCATAAACTGACTAATGCGACCTCTCCTCAATTTTAATTCAGCGACCCGTCTTTCTGTATCTATTTTGTTACGGCACAAAGAGCAATGCCTGTGCGCCTTAATACCGACGCAAACAAATCGCTAAATCATCAATTGACAGTATCAGTAGTACTACTGTCGCTATAAATTGCATGTCATGAAATTGTTTCAAATGTTTTCTTGAGGAGGGCACTCTATTTCGGATGGGGAAGACGATCTATTTCGGTCCGTTTTATAACAAATCTTCCGGGGGAAAGAACCATATCGATATGAACTTTCCGTGGGGAAGAAATATCACGCGACACCGGCCTTCCACCTCTCCAACAACAAGCTCTTAGTTTTACCTATACGCAACCGTCAGCCGCGTTGTACTTACGAAAATAGCGTGCACTTATGGAGGTGTTGCACTTACAGAGGTTCTAGCCGAATGCCCAGTGCCATGATTTAGCGTTGCACTTATGGAAGTGTGCCGTAGTGGTATAAGATAGGGGGTATATTTGGGGACCTAGAAAAACGTTGCACTTTCGAGGTTTAATTGTACAAAAACTTAGTTTGCTTGTGATCTCAATCAGTTATAATAGTTTACGTCATTATTTCCTTCAGTCAACAGTGCAACAGTGAACAGAAGTAACAACGCATTGCAGCAGCTGCTAAATTGAATTGAACTAGTGAAAAACGTGACACTATTGACACATCGCGGTTACTGACCCTACAACAGTCGTGCATGGGCTGTGGTGGCGTATGTGTAGCTAACTCCAATTTTATAGCCATTTCCAGCCCATGCATGCCTTGCAATGAAATACTTTGCATATAACAAACTACTGTACCTAGTACGAATAATGTGCATCCAGAAACAACTGGCCGCAATCATTTTACAGTGTATTCTAGAAGATTCTCTGAGTACCATATACACCATATTTGCTGATTTCTGCGGACTATAGCAACCTACATAAGTGGCATGAATATACAGTAAAGCTACAAGGCATCCACTGCTTCCATGCGATATATACAGGCCATAACGAACCATTCTGATAATGTATCGGTGAGCGCTGATCAGATCTGCGAGAGAGATATGTGCGAGTGAGTGAGATGGCACGGAGTCAGCAGAGATGGACGCAGACGGTGTTCATGATCAGTAGACTGAATGAACCGGTTATGAAGAGACAAAGAAATATCAGCATTATGAGGTAATTGGGGGACAGACCGAACGTGTCTCCGTGGTTGGTGTTGGTCCGTTTGGTGCGGTCGCCAGAGGCACCGTTCCTGCTCTCCTCCAGCCCGGCCTGGACCAGCTCTGCGTCGCTGTTGCAGAAGTCATAATTGCAGACGCATCTGCGAGTCTCGTAGCCGACCACGTCTCCGGTCATGCAGTTCGGTTCTTCGTAGTGTTCTCCGCAGCCCTTCTGAACGCTTTTCTTGCCTGTAAACACCGCTGGTGTTTTGCCTAAGTCGATCAGTGCCGCTATTGATTTCGTGTAGGGCTCTGCTTTTTAGAGCTTTTTGCCGTGGGCCTTCACAAGTGGTACTTTAGTCTAATACGCGCTCAATAGAGAAATCGCCGCTACGGCCCACTAAGTACCTTATGCTGATTTGACGCCGCTGGCTTGGGACGTAATTTCGATTTAATTTCAACGGCAACTCTTCGCTGACATAACGGTCTTTTGGGGTTTTTCGACTCAATTCGCTTCCAATTTAGGCTACAAATTGCATCAACGAGTGTGCGTGATATTTCAAGTGCTTAATAACTGCCACTAGCAGACGCACGGCAGGCTAGGCTGGCGGGGGTATGGCAGTGGAAATGATAATTGAGTAATCATTTGACAGTGATTGAGTGCAATAACCAAAATTCATAACAAATTCAGTTCCCAGTTGAGGGTTTATTGACAGTTGGCGCAGTGAGAGAGGAGCGTGCGACCGATCAAATCGCTCTCCTAAGTGGCGCTATGGCAAAGGTGACTTACTGCCCGAGGTGGTGTCGATTTTCAAGCAGATCGTTCCGGCGCACTCCCCGTCGTTGCAGGTTCCGAACTCATTTTCGCATTCGAAGCAGCGAATGGAGTTAGCTATAACGAATAGGTTGCTGGTGACAAGCACTACATCTGTCAGAGCCACCATGGCTCCCTGCACTAATGACTTTGGTCAACACTGTTTATTCTGGGAGGAATTATTTGCTCCAGTTGGGCCGACGGGCGACCAGCTACTAAATTTGCAATCAGTCGTAGAAAGGAATTGGGTGCCGATGGCCGGTCGTCAACGAGCATCGAGGGACAAGTGACTGTTCGGTGGCCCAACAATTGTTCGCAAACTGATTAATTTGCCAGCCGCTCTTGGTCTGGGGTAATCGGCTAATGCCTTTTGCACGGTGGTCCGATCCGGTGCCACTGCCGGACAGGACAGCAGTGGTTTCCGTACGGTAATGAGCGCGTGTGGGGGCACCATGAATCATTAGAAAGTCCCTTACAAATTCTCTAGGAAGTCGTTTACCTCTGTCGGCCAGAGCGGCCAGCACCAGTAGAAGCAGCAGCGCGATCCACCAGAACAGTTCGGCGGCCGGTTGCATGGCTCAGTGTGCGTAGTAGTGCATCGATGATTGTAGCTAATTAGCCAAATGAGCCGCTCGAAACGTAGCCAGGTTACTGCGGTCCGTGGTCAGTATTGAGACGGTCGGCGGGGAGCGGAAAGCCAATTGGCCAATCGTTTATGTAAATTGCACACAGGTTCCAAAATATTGACCTAGCCGCGCCCGGTGATTAGCGAGCATTTAGCCGCTTAGACGCCTCCTCTGGCCCGCTACCAACTGGGCGGGGCTCAGTCAGTCATTGTGCTCCGCTCTGACTGGCAATAAGCTGCTGATGAACTCGCGGCCGACTACTAAATGAACAGCTCTGAATTAGCCGCGCCCATAATCCAATTGGAAGCATAATAATTTGATTGCCAGTCTTTATTCGGCAACACCGCGCACTAGCTACATCGGCACTCGCACTGCAAACTCGACTTGCCTTAATTGCCGTGCATCGGGTGATTGATAACTATCACCTACTTCCTCTGCTTACCCAACGCAACACAGTGCCGGCATGCTTATAATATGCTGGTTAGCGGCCGAACCAGATTAATCTAGTCTGTGTTGGTGGTGGGGTGGCCCTGTCCGGTCCGACTGGCGGCGGCTAAATTGTGTCTTTTACGCAGCTGCGTTTTTGAGCCTTCGCTTATTAGTTGCGCATTGAATTGGCAATCAAGTCTTCGCGGCCGTGGCGCCTCCAAAAATGACGTTAGCCTAAGATTTCACATGCACTCACACGCACACAACCTGCTCTGTTTCTTCAGGTTCGTCGACTTCGCAGACCAACTGGCGCGCTACACCGAGGGCGGCAGAGCGGGTCCGGTTCATCGAGTTGTGCAACAGGTAGGACATGCCAGTGCCGCTTGGCCGACACACACCAACCACGCACTTGCCTGATATTAATGGCCTGCCCAATAGGCCATATTCATATTCGCATGTCTAATCCGGTGGCCGAGTCCGTAAAACGTCCAATCAAAATCAAACTCCCTAATCATACTTGACGCTGTGCCGTCGCAGCAATTTTTGTCAACCGTCCGTCGCTTTTCAGCTCGACATTCCCGCTTGGATCGTTGACGTACGACACTCTGTCGCCCACAAGTCTATGCCCTCCTTGCACATGCTACGTGCTGCTGTGCTGTTCTGCAAGAATTGGTTGTGGGTATGTGGGCGTCGGCCAGTTCTCTGCACGCATGCACAGCCTCCTTCTAGAAGAACTACTGGAGTTTGTCCTACGAAGAAGCGGCGGCTGCCGAAAATAGAAACACTACGCAAACGGCAGCTTTAACTGAGCCGCAGATTCAAGACACCATTCACGCAGCGCTGATTCGATTTGAGAGCAGTATGAATAAGGTACAGACTGGTCGGCTTTTTGAAGACACCACACGCACACTGGCACTGAAACTTGTTAATTTGTTAAGCTTTCCTAATTGGACAACAAAATTACCACTCAGCATGTATTTTGCTCCTGGGTTCCCTAACGTTGTACTTTAAAAAATGTATTTTTGGCCAACGTTTGGTAATCAGTAATGTTTTGCTTCGATTGGAGAGGCTGCGCAGTTATGATTTTGTTGATGGCGTCTAACTTGCTTGAAGAGCTTCTTTGGTGAGAACAAATCCGGCAACATCGTGGAGGCATCACTTGCGGAAAGTAAGAACGAAATCCGGAAGCTTATCCGTCGTCACTCAACGTATGTTTTTGCAGGATTGTTTTGTCAATTAATCTTGCGTATTTAACGGTTTGCAGTGTCTTTCTCAGTGTATTCGCAAGAACCGGTCATCTGATATTGAACAAGGACCAGCTGGAGAGCGCAAAGTGGCGTCCCGATGCCAAAGGTTTGTTTCTTGCGCAGCGTTCTTTTCCGTGCCTCTGCTTACATAGCGATTTTCAGACGCTGTCGTGCCTTCGTATCTGCAACTGTTCTGGAAACCGGTTCTACTCGAGCTTGAACAATTCAATCTCTTGCCGCAGTTGGTTATCACCCTAACTGCTCATCTCAACGATTGTACCGTAGAAAAGAGCACAATCTTAGCCCAGCTGCAGCTTTGGGTCTCGTTGATCTTGGAAGCGCAGTCGAATGGTCGGCTCAGATCACTACAACAGAGATGCACTATTGGTTTGGTGCTGTTTTCAGAGTCCAAGTGGAAGGAAGAGGAATGGAGAGCTATCGTGCATAATCTACTGTCGGCTCCCAGTCGCTACCCTATTCACCTGATCTCCAAGTGGGACGGCTTTTGTTTGCGTACATTTAGGGCACTCGCACCGGCGCTGTTTAGGGCAGTCGGGTTCCTAGCCAACATGGACGATAAGAAAATCAGCGATCTGATGTCAGCTGTGGCGGTGTACGCCAATCGGTCGGACGCGGTGCAAGACGCGCGTCCGCTCTCCGGTTGGCATTCGGTTGCCGAGCTGCAAGACAGACTGGGCGACTGTGAGAGCTGCACTGCAGTGGCAAAAAAGAAATGGCGACTGGACACAACCGGCAGCTGGCACCAACTGCCGCTCGGCCTCGCTCCCGGACAAACTGCTGACCAGCTGTTCTTGCGTCTCACTTACGACAGAAAGAGAAAGACCACTGACTCCGGTCACCCTCCGGACAGCAAACGATTGGCCTTTGATAGAAGTGTGATTTGTATAGATCTCGATTAGAACTAGCCACATATTTCTACCTGATACATCTAACGCTGGAGGAGTCGCTAACAGAACAGACTATCAGTTGATTTTGGGGCAAAACTGACTTTTAGGGTCCCTAACAAAAATTTCAATGTTATCTACCGTTTTCAGTTGACTCCTAAGCCTAAACCTAAGCCTAAGCCTAAGCAACAAAGTGATTAATTAATATAGGTATAGTGGAGGGGGGACCCGTAAAAGTCAGTTAAGCCGATTTTGGTAACACGGGTGTAAAGCGCGCAAACCCTTTTAACCCTTTTCAGTCTTTCGGTCAAGTATATGTTTGAGAAATTTGTAAGCAGCGACTGATTTCGCTTTGCTGGATAGTTGAGCTGTGTTGAAAGACGTGATCACAATCTGCACCTGACGCCAGTAGCGCACCAGGGCTGATGAACATCGGCGAAAATAATTGTGCACTAAAACTCGTTTTTATGCTTCCTTTTTAAAAGCCCTCTGCACGCCACTGTGCTTGCCGTTTTAAACAGTGCAAACTGAAAAGGAATTATTTTGTATCTGAGTTTGCAGTTGAACGCTGTGTTGTAGATTGTTGTATTGTGCTGTAATGGCAAGTATGGTTGTGCGCTCGTGTTTGTTTTGGTTGATTGTTGTGTCTCTTCCAGCCACAAGGGCACTCTTTTTTGACCTTGGCCACAAGATTGCCTCTGCCAAAGGTAGGTAAAACTACTGTATCTACTAGAGTGCGAACAATACCTGAAAAACCCAATACCTGTGACCCCTGAGATAGCTGGGCCAAAAAATTGCATTTCAGTGAACAGGTACATTCTACTGGTGTACATAGGATTTTTTGCACTGCGATTAAAATTTTGAAGAGGCCAGGCCGAGAAAATTTTTAAAAAAGTAGCGTTTAAGAAAGCATTTAAAAGCTAAGCATCTAAGTGTAAAATTGGCAGAAATTGACAGTTTCAGTACCTTAATAATTCGTAATTCAGTCGTGTTTCCTATTTACGACATATTCTTTTCTAACTCGGCCGGAAGGGGAATGTGTGTACCACCACACAAGCCTGGGAACATACGCACATTGTACGGTACTGGTACATCAGAAATGGCACAATTTTTTGTTTTGGATAAGAACAGGGAAATTGATTACTGGTGTACTGTACTACTACATAGAAAAGCGGACACTATAAGAAATTCTGCTAACTTCCAAGTTGGTTAACGCAAAAGCAGCTTCCTAATACTAATTAGCGTTCACCTTTACGATTTTTCCTGATCAATTTTTCAGGTGAACATCGATTTTTCCGATTTTGACAGGTCCTAATTAGTATTGGGTATTGAGGGACAAAACCTGGAAAATACCCCACTACCCAATACCAGTTGGCACTCTACTACAATGTATCTACCAAAATAGCAAAAACAGCTCTTTAGAATATTTGCACTTTCACGGCAAAGCGGCAGAGCACGTAAAGAACGCGCGCACATGTTCGATCACTGTGGACAACGGCACCGGGATGGTGAGTAGCGAGGACTGCGAGTCTGAGGGAAACAAATGGTACAAGAAAGCTTGGGCGAAGATATCGTTTAAGCGACGGACAGCAATCTGCAACTGTCCGTTCGATTTGAAGTGCACTTGTCCGAGTCGCTGTCAGTGCACGGCTCGCGCCAAAGCACCTCACAGACATAACTGATGTCAGTCACACTGAATACTATTCGATTTTTGATCGTACGTGTATGTCTGAATTGACAATCGAGTGAACTGTTTGCGCTGTTTCTACTACTATACTGTACTATATGTAATACGGAGCAAAATAGCATAATAATTACAATGACTGCGGCCAGCATTGACCGTTAGCGCCCTTTGCAGACTTCAGCCTTTTTACTTAAGCTGCCGCACATTGAAAGTTTGCTAAAATTACACACAACCCAACCAAGATGACAACACATTATTGTAGGTTTATACTCTTCACCTTTCTGGTGCCGGCCAGTGCCTTTCTTTACACCTTCGTCCTGTGGTTTCTACGGTTTTCAACGTGTCGGGTTCTCGCGCTCCCATTGCAGCTATATTTAAGCTTAAATTTGGTCACGCAGTTCACCTCGCAAATCGAAAGCTCAAATGACTTGGCAACGAGTCAAGTCAACGCCAGTATCCACGGTCGAATACTGCATCTCCTGACATTACTATTCTTTTTCCTAGCTGTCAGTGCGGTCTGTTTAACCGTCCACAGTGCCGTTCCTACGTATTCAACTTGATCATGCCTGCGGCCCAGCTGCCCAATTCTTTACTTCTCATTTCTTTCTGGCAGGCGGCGTTATACGCCTTTGAGGTAGGCACGAAGACCGCCATGTACAAGAATTTCGCAGATGGCACAGAGCTAGTTCCATGGTCCGATACGTGGGACGGTCTGCCAGTTTTAAACATTCCTTGGCACAGGCTGTGGACTCTGTACATAGACGAGCGGTACGATGACTATTGTCTTCGTTAAAAAGTGCCTTTCAAGATGTATTGCAGTTCTGTTACCCTTTGTGTTGTGTCCTGTGTTATACAGGTGCGCCAAAAAAAACAACCCAGCAGATTTTTTGCTGCAGCTACCGCAAATCTCAACCGATTTGAATAAAACCTTTTTTAAATGAAAGATAAATAAATTCTTGAAATATTGATGTAACGGTTATTAAGATAGCCTGCTTAATTCCTGAGATATTTGTCCTCAAAATCAAAACAGAGATTTTGGCAATGAACAAGAGTGAAAAAGAACAACCAAGCAGATTTTTTACTTTTGCACAGATGAATCTCAACCGATTTGAATGAATCCTTTTTTGAATGAAAGATTGATAAATTCTTAAAAGATTGATGCAATTTTTATTGAGATTCACATTTTAGTTCTTGAGATATTTGCCTTCTAAGTCGAAACAGATTTTGGCAAAGAACAAGAGCGATTCAGTGGCATTTCATAATAGATAAAGCAGATTCCTACTGCTGGGGCTAATGATACTTTGGTGTTGAAGTAAACCGAGTTTCTGCGTCACCAATAAAGCCTCCAATAGCCCTTAGCAGTAGAAGGAATCCGTTTTATTACGAAGTGCAGAATAATAAATAAACTCCCTCTTGTTCACTGCCAAAATCACTCTTTTGATTTTGAGAGCCAATATCTCAGGAACTAAGCAGAGTACATTAATGAAAATTTCAGCAGTCTTTTAAGGATTTATTTATCTTTCATTTAAAAAAAGGATTCATTCAAATCGGTTGAGATTTGCGGTTGCTACAGCGAAAAATCTTCTGGGTTTTTTTGGCGCACCCTGTATACTATTTAACCTTGGCAGCAATTCAGTAAAAGCTGAATTCATATGCTTACGCAGCCCTGCAATTAATGCGTTTCTGTGCGAATTGATGACTATAGAATAATCTTTCATTGCAGCGTAGTCAGCTACACAAGTTTAGTTTGGCACTGTAAATCATTTCTGTTCTCTCCTTGCCTTATCTTTTCCTCCTTGAACGCCAGCTTGTTAGCTTTCTTTTCCATCCGACGCTCCTGTAGTAGCAACAAGATTATGTGAAAGAGGTCAGATACCAAGTGCAACGGACCTTTCGTTCTAGCCTAATCGCACGCTTTCGCTGCCTTTTCTCTTCCGGATTCTCGTCCTTTGGTCTAATAGAGCATCTGGCACTGGTCACTGTACCACTGTCGCTACCGCTCTCTATCTCCATCGCCTAAAATCATGCGTACCAATACTGGGTGTGCCCCTTAAATTGCTCACCAAAACTTTTAACAAACAGAGTATTTTTGCCAACAAGTAAAAGACTATTTCTAACACCAGAAACAAATAGTCTTAGGCATACATGTAACAGGGGGGTCTGCCTCCCACCCTACTTAGGCCAGCCCCCCCCCGGATGGGTACCCCCGAGATCATTTTCCGATCCTCTCCGATTTTTTGCTAGTTCAGACACAAAAATTGCCAAAATCGCCTGTAAAACAACACTTCTTAGCTGTATTTCAACCCAAATTTGCGATTTTTGACGATTTTTAGCCGAAAAATTGCGATGTTTTGTGATTTTTTAGCGTTTTTAGTGCCCAACCCATATCCCGAAATCTGGGGTCAGAGCCCCAACCCCCTTTACATGACCTGCTACATGCATGGCCTTAGGGATGCGGTTTGATCGAAACTATCGCCCGGATCGTTTGCCACTCGGCCCTTTTCTGGCAAAATTATCGGCTGAGCTCAATCAAATGAGCTAAATTTAGCATGTTTTTGTGCTCTTCTATATACATACCTTTCCTTATTCAGAATCAGTTGATTTTCTCAGATTTATCCGTTATTTTTAAAAATCAAAGAAAGCCAGTATGGAAAGTCATTAGCATGTCAAGGTGGCGAAAAACCTCAAACTCAATTCATTATTGAAGTACAGAATTCATTATTTTTTATCAAAATCTGGTATCGCCAAAAAACGTAGAACTGTTCTTCGTTTTAACGTCACTTTCAAAAATTCGGGTCACCCCAGTCGGCCCGACCCCTATGCATCTCTACTGTCTTACTTGATCTGCGCGAGGCAGAGAACTTCCATCCAAACGCTTCAATTGTTTAGCGCTGACACCAGACGACTTGAGAACTCCCTCAGGAAGACCTGACCGCTTACTGAGGCGTATGTGTTTCTTACTCGGCTCTTTGATTAACGCTGGATGGTTGTATAAACTCGAATAGGTGGCTGCAATCAAACGGTAAACAGTCGGATGATGCACTAACCCACATGGTATTTGCATTGTATGTATAGAGCGAAACATACATAGAATAGATTCGCAATCCCATCGCTCTTTGGGCGCGGGACTTTGGATGGTGACCAGTTCTGTAGCATGGTCGTCGGTCTGATCCGAACGTACGATCTGCACTTCTGGCTCTAATGCAGCTCCTTTCAAGGTATTACTAAAGAATTATCTCTGAAAGACCCTGTACAGATACAAGCAATACCTTTCAGCTTCTTTGCTGGAATAAAAATCGCTTAGCAGCGACTGAACCCGGTTCGAGTCTGGTTCCAAGAAGCCACTGATCTGACTTTCGTCTTCAAGGTCCAAATCTCCTACTTCTTCTTCATCGTACTGTTCATAAACCTATACCGAGCCGTGTCAGAAACAGAAGGCATGCTTTTTGTGACCACTACTACCTAACCATTTTGCGTCTACCCACTCAATGAGAAAATTTCAGTTCGGCTTAGCGCACTATAAAGCCGCTGACACACACATGAAGAACACGTACATGCGGACACAAAGCGCAAACGAGAAGTTTGCTGACACAGAATCTTTCGAGCGAATTCAACAAACAGGTCGGTACTTTCTCAAACATAGCGTCGACTCGTTGCAGACCTTCGGACCGGCGCATCACACTGCTGGTTAAAGAGTAATTGGTGAATCGAGAGCGGGTCTCTTCCACTGCGAACTGATCGAAATCGCTTTGCTCATCAACTTCACTGTCGACACTGCTGCCACCGCTGGAATCCACATCACTGTCTCCTCCTTCCTCTTCTCGTATAGTCTAAATTAGAGTGCCAACTGGTATTGGGTGTATTGGGGTGTTTTCCAGGTATTGGGATTGGGTATTGGGTTTTTTTCAGATATTGTTCGCACTCTAGTCTAAAGCGCCTAATATTTCCTACGCCACGGGATGTTCTAAAACAGCAAGATGCAGTAGCAAATGGTTTGCACAAAAGCTCCTCCCATAAGCAGGGCTGTTGCACAACCAAGTCAAAAATTTTCAGGGTTCATTCAACCAGACGGTTTGAAGCGGCACACGCGCATTAGAGCCGCTACAGTCATACATGGTCGGAAAGATGGGTTTTGAGGGCATGGCATACATGGGTCGGGATTGCCCACTCCCTAAATTGGGCTAGACCCCCACCCACCAAACTGGTAGGCCCACCTCCACGTTTTCCGATTTTGACTACCCCCACCCAACATATTTTTCCGACACACGTATGATTGGGGGCAGTAAAAATCCGAAACATTGTGGATGGGCCTACCTGTTTGGGGGTCGCGGCAAATTTGGTGGGTGGCTCCAGGAACAAAAGTCTGCCTCAGGTAGGTGGGGTGTTTTTGGGGGTCGTTGCGCAAGCTGGGGGAGGGCAACCCCTGGATCCACCCAGCGGCCCATGAATGGCAACAGTTGAAAAGCAATTTATACTCTCTGTCACTAAGTTATAAAAAGGAAAATGACTCCAAATTGGCGAATACTTCATTGGTGTAGACATCAAAAGAAATGCGTATTACTTGGAATCGCTCTAGCGACGGGTCAGGCGCATTTGCCTTTATCACAAAATCATCCTCCAGTCTTGCTTCTTCATCACCCCAATCAAAGTCGTCGTCTAATGCCGCCACTATGTCAGGATCCCATTCCGGATGTGGTCCTAAATTACCGGTACGCTACTATTAGGCGATGCCGATTAGGCGATGCCGATTAGGCGACGCCGATTAGGCGATGGTACTATTAGGCGACAAAAAACATTAATAGATAATAGTACAAGTCGTCAACTTACAGCTAACCAAGCCATCTGTCCTGACCGTTTCTAACTGTCCTGGCACTTGCCCCTATTCCCCAGCTTGCGCCGGGCACGCGAGCGGCCGTCGGGTCGGCCACATATATTTTGGGTTGCTATGTTCATTAACGCACTCGCTCACAGAGTTTCGCAGCGAGAATTTGATGCGGCGCGTCCATCCATCTGGCGCTTGTTCTGCGACATGCATACATGGGCCGGAAAAATGGGTTGGGGGTAGTCAAAGTCCGAAAATTTGAGGGTGGGCCTGCCGGTTTGGGGGAGGGCCGCGGCGATTTTAGCGTGTGGGGTCAGGAACAACAGTCGGCTTCAGGTTGGTGGGTGGGTGGATAGGGTCGTTTGGGAGGTAGAGCCCAAGTTGAGGTGTGGGCAACCCCCCCGGACCCCCTGCGGTCCATGTATGGTGACATGTGCAGAAATGTTTTCTACTCTACTAATGAGTGCTCAGTGAGTTGGAATTTATCCATCCATGGTGTTGCAGTTATTTTTTAAATTAGTCCTTGAAATTGCTTTTCTATTTTGTTAAATTTTGTTTTAATTGCAGTTGTGCTGTTTGCATTGTTGTGCTATGTTTTAGTGGTAACCTATTTTGCCGTACGGACTTATAGAAAAAAATTATTTCTGTCGCCTAATAGTACCGTCGCCTAATAGTACCGCTAAATCGCCTAATCGGCGTCGCCTAATCGGCATCGCCTAATCGGCATCGCCTAATAGTCCTGCTTCGCTAAATTACTGCACAATATGCTTCATTATCCCACAAATTCAACAAACAAACAAACAAAAACTGCAGTCTCTGCTATACGCACACACACTGCACAAATTTTGTAAACACCACGTATTGACTACACATAGGCGTGTTCCCAGTTCCGACTTTATGTAATAACTTTCATCATTTTTTATACAGACAGCACTCTGGTAAACTATGCAAGAATAGCTACGTACGTAACAATGCTCAATGCGCAAGCTTAGGTTCATGTTTAGCCTTGGGTTGGGTTCATTTGGGCGTGCACAGTTGGGCGTGGTTACATTTGGGCGTGCATTCATGTCTGTCGAAAATTTTTAGTAAAAAATGGAAGAAATCTCAAAAAGTTTAATCTCATTTGCTCCAGATTTACACGGCAACAATCGATAATTCATCAGTGCTGCTATCAGACAGCAAAAAGAGCTCAACTAAGCTACAACTAATTACAAACGACAATTGCAAACAGGTTAGACCACACCTGTAACAGGTCCGGACCGACCTGGGGGAGGGGGTAGCCATTTAAGAGCTAAAAGCCGATTTCGGGTTCCTGATCATAATTGACGCACTATTCTGGTATCGAAGCTCGGCTCGGTTCGCTGGAACAGGGCCAGTGGCGTAGCCAGGGAGAGGGGTGTAGGGTGTGTACACCCCCTTTGCGGTGGAGATAGGGAGGAAAAATTAGACAAAAATAAGAGAAATGAATTAATTACGTACAAAAAACTGTCTATTTTATGCTCAGAATACCTTTTAAATACGTTTTCGAAGGCTAAATTCACAAAAATTGCTCGCCTTGGTCGGACAGAAGCCCAACCAGGCCACTGTAAACTACCAAAACTTGTAATTTCTATCAATTTTAAGCCCAGAATGCTTTTTGAACACGTTTTAAAGGCTAATTTTGCGAAATTCTCGCCCTTGTTCAGCAGCGGCCCAACCAGGGAACAAAATTTTACACCACTTTGGCAAAATCCTCGGTACGCCACTGGGCAGGGTAGCCTGTGCAGCCTTCGGTGCGCGGCGCACGGTTTGCTTGCATGCCCGATGCGACGGTAGCTGCTGTTTGGCTGCCAAACTCAGCAAGGTAGTCAGCATTGTTTCTCTGACCTCTTCTCTATGTATTAGTTTAGTTTGTTTTTACTAGATTGGCCACAAACAAGTAGGCATTGACTGCCTTGATGATACCTACATAGTTTCCTACATTATATATAAAAAATTTTGACAGACGCCCAAATGAACACACGCCCAAATGAACGCACGCCAAAATGAGACACGCCCAAGTGTGCACGCCCTAATGAGACACCCCCAAACGTGAACGCCCAAATGAACGGCTCCCTTTAGCCTTAGGGGTTAGGTTCAGGCATAAGGTCAGACTTAGGCTTAGGGGTTAGGTTCGCTTAGGGGTTAGGTTCAGGCTTAGGCCTAAGAATTCTAATACAGTGAAAACGAAAAGTCGTAAGTGGGAAAGAAAGACCGGAACTGGGCACAAACCTACACATATAGTGGCCGGTTCCTTAAACAGCAGGACATGGCATACTAGTAATGCTGGGTTGGGGTTAGTTCGCCGCGACCGGTTCGCCGCGGCCGGTTTGCCGCGAGCCAGTTCGCCGCAGGGTTACTCCGCCGCGGACCGGTTCGCCGCAGATAATAATTTTTAAATTCGGTTTAGCAAGCGTACTTGTACTGTCACAGGAAAAACGACTCTGTCGGCACGGTTAACAGGATCTACTTACACTTGTTAGCAAATCCTGTACGCATATCGTGTTAATAGTGTCAGCGATGTGCTAACACGCTGGAGTCGGTCTCAGTGCCGACACGGTTAACACGATCTGCTAACACGTGTTAGCAGATCATGTAAATATATCGTGTTAGCGGATCGTGTTAACCGTGTCAACGCATCGAAGTGGTGCTGTGGTCATCGTTTGGTTTAAGCCTCTTTGCTACTATCAGACATGACAGACATGGTATACTGGTGAATTTTCAAATCATGACGGGGGCTGAGGGGGTAGCGCGGCTGATAAACCAAAGTCCCAGTTTTTATACTAAAATCAACATTTTTGGCATATTTTTCGTTAAATACGTAGGCTATTTTAAGCCCATTTACAGTTACACCAATATCTAAAACTGCCTTGTCTGTATTATATTCTTTCAAAAATTCCGAAAGGGTAGTGGCGGGCAGGCGGCTTGAGGAGTAGGTAAGAGCATGAGGGGGGACCATCCCTCCATCAGCCCCCTTTTCCCATGTCTGATAGTATAATTTACGTACAAAGAACATTAACGTCCCCAATTCTATGAAAAATGAAGAAAATGAATATTTGGACTAGACTATTAGAGAGAGGTTAACAGGGCGGGCATAAATTTTTGTTGCGCCAGAACAGTTGGTCGAGTGGTTAGGCCACCGACTGCTGTATGCGTGTGTAGCGAGGCGACTGCAGACGTTCACCTCCTTGACGCAACTAGTGTTTGTGGCAAAGAGGAGTCGATGGCAAGTAGGCTGGCATGTGGCGCGTGTGCCAGCTGAACTTCTAAACGCGCTCACTCACTCCTCTCACCCACCTGTGGTCGTCGGAGGCAGTGGTCTTATCAGCCAATGAGGAGTTGGACGCGCCTTATAGCCCATGACTACAGCACCCGGGGCGCACGTCCTGCTCCCGACGTCGCTCCCCCTTGCAGCGCCAGGCTTGTCTGTTACTGGCTGCACAGGTGGTAGCGTTGGGCCTATTAGGCTCTGTTGTCTGTTGACCGTCCCGCGCTTCCGGGTAGTCTTACCGGTTAGTTACAAGATTAATCTTTAAAAATAACTTCTTATTTATAAGCTGCCACAGTATATGTACGCTTGCTAAACCGAATTCAAAAATTATTACCTGCGGCGAACCGGTCCGCGGCGGTATAACCCTGCGGCGAACCGGCTCGCGGCAAACCGGCCGCGGCAAACTGGGCGCGGCGAACTGGGCGTCTCCCAGTAATGCTTTCCTCCTACAGTCAGGCACTTAACGCCGTTTATGGCTACCATATGGTACCGGTACCGGTACCAATGCGAAGGTAGGGGGGTACGATGGTACCACTACAGACCCCGAACGTGGGGTATCATATGGTACCACTACCCTAGGTACCGCTACCATATATGGTACCGGCACCATATATGGTGTCGGTACCATAAACGACGTTTAAGTGCCTGACGTCTTATCTAAACAATCTAATTTTTTTCGCCCTTTCAGATGATACGGATAATGTATTTGTTCATTGTAATGTGATTTTGACCCAGCAGAGAAAGTATTGCAGGGTGTCAGGTATTTGAATTGTGTATTGGATGTATGGGGTATTGGCTTTCTAGTATTAACTATTCCCAACCAATTCAGTGTCTGACACGATGACACGACACGACCAAACCTTAGCTGTCTTGCACCCACCGACAGCGAAAGGGGAGGGTTGTTGTTAAGGAGGCTGCCGGACTTTGTGTCTCCTCCTGCTCTATAGCAGTTGGCTACTCCTAGTCCGAAAGGACAAAAAATTACAACAACAACAACAACGATCGACCCTTGAGGTTCAGACCCCGAAAATGAAAGTTTGGCATAGAGAGCTGAAAGTTGGTAGACTGATTCATATTGTCGAGTTGTTATTGACCTGCAGCAAAGGATTTCCACATTTGACGGTTCAGTTCTGAGATATAGCCCATTAATTGTCGGCATTTCGTCACCTTTTGGCATTTTGTAGCCAACCCGAAAATTCGGGTCTTTTCGGTTCGGTGCAAAATTGATAGAATCGTTACTATTTGAAGTTCCTGGGAAAGCCGAAAAAGGGGCAGGTGGTCAACACTATATATATATGCTGACCGCGCAAACAGTGTTACCTGGTCGAGGAGCTGCCTGATTAAGAAGACCGACATTTAGCTGAACCTGCTCGGTCTCAAACACTGACGACGGCAATTGCAACTGCAACCCATCATTTAGCACAGCCAATACAGATACCCGGCTTACTTTTGAGGACGAAGGCACATCCTGTCCAGCATCGAGAATTCGGCCACTGGGTTCTATCCTGTATCTCTGCTCCACCGCCTCAGCTGCCGATACTTCGTTCACATCCCGTAAATGTTGCAAGTAATCGTATTCATCATCGTAATATATGCCAAACTTTTCTTGTTCTAATCTGCGGGTACCGTCGTCCACCTAAAAACAGTATCGCTGCTGCAAAAGTGATCGCTTTTTGCAAACATACGCGAAAATAAGCTCAGCAGAAAACTAACGGTGTGCATAAAAATAATAATTGTTAGTTAAGTGTTAGTGTTACACGCATTAACAACGAACTGACAGACTGGTTCCCAACAAAATTTCGATTTGCGTAGAGCATTTCAAATAGCAAATCCTATTATTATTACGAAAGGTCGCGGCAGTTATTCGCGGCGGATAGTTAGTTATCCAACAGTTGACGCATCATAAAAAATGGGAGCGCTCTAACTTCGAATGATGACGACACTATGCACGAGACACAAAGTCGATTCTTTATCTCTTAGAAAATAGTGACACAACCAGAGAGTCAATAATTTTTGTTCGTAAGAAGATATGAGAGTGAATGGGTACAGTACTATTAGGCGACGGTACCATACATGTAACAGGTCATCCGCCGACGGGGGGAGTAGGGGTCTGGCGCCGGCCGGGGGGGTCTGAGCCAAAATGTTGGGAGGGGGTTTGGCACTAAAAAACGCTCAAAAATCGGAAAAATCGCAATTTTTGGCAAAAAATCACTAATTTTGGCTGAAATACAGCTAAAAAGTGCT
This sequence comes from Sabatieria punctata, assembly GCA_030248155.1. Taxonomy (NCBI): domain Eukaryota; kingdom Metazoa; phylum Nematoda; class Chromadorea; order Araeolaimida; family Comesomatidae; genus Sabatieria; species Sabatieria punctata. The sequence continues at coordinate 21,032 of JASANB010005476.1, forward strand.
GTTTTGCAGGCGATTTTGGCAATTTTTGTGTTTGAAATTGTAAAATTTGCTCAAAAATTTACTTGCCAGAAAAGTCGGAGGGGGTCGGCGAAATCGTCTCGGGGGGGGGCATCCGGGGGCCTGGCCTAAGTCGGGTGGGGGGGACTATCTACTACTACTATTACATGTATGGACATACATGTACTAGGGGGGGTTTGGGGGGGTTTCCCCCCCCCCCCCCCTGCTGGCAATGCCAAAACCCCCCCTACCCCCCCCCCCCCCCGAGACAGGTTAAGGGACCCCTCCCCTGACCAAAAAATACAAGTACTAGTAGTGGCTCCAGTATTAACAAACTGGGTCAGAAATCACTAATTTTTAGCCTAAAATTCACTTGAAAAGCCTTTGGAAACCGAATTTGGCGTTTCCACTGCTGATATTTAAGAAAAATCGGTGTTTTTGGAAGCTCTTTGTGTCATTTTTTGCTTGTTTTTAGCTTTAAAACGCTATTTGGCAGCTTAAAATAGCGATTTTTAGCGTCCTTACTGAGAAAAACGTGCTAAAAACGCATTTCTAGGCGTTTTGGAGCTTTTTGAAATTTGGGACCCCCCACCTGGGCGAAACCCCCCCTCGACCCCCCACCTGAGGAAAAACCCCCCCTACCCCCCTCCCCCCAGGTCGGCCCGGAGCTGTTACATGTATGTGTATGGACGGTACTAAAGTTTGAAAAGTTTGAAAGTTTATTGTTAGCAAATGAAATACAGTATACGCCCAACAAACCGGACTGCAACACAGAGCGGGCTGGGCCGCTAAACGGCTACCAATGCCCTACCCTTCAAATGAGGTGTTAAGTCGTAATCGTCTAGAGCTTTACGAAAGCTGCGTGCGGACCTACTTTCTACTATGCCATTAGGTAAACTATTCCAGATTGAAATAACTCTAACAGCAAAGAAGTGTTTTCGCAAATCTAATCTGGCTTTAGGCAAGTACAATTTGTACATGTGACCTCGGGTAGACGTATAATGAGCATAAGCAAAAATGGCCTCAGCGGGAACATCCACCAATCCATGTAAAATTTTATATACCATGACAAGGTCTATAATAATGCGTCGTTTCTCTAACGACTCAAGTTTTAGAACAGATAAACGTTCAGCGTATGGAAGAGACTCGAGACCGGGGACACGTTTGGTAAACAATCTTTGAACTCGTTCCAACAAGTCAATATCTTTCAAGAGATAAGGGTTCCAAACTTCACTAGCATACTCTAGCTTTGGACGGACAAATGTTTTAAATAATTTCACCAAAAATGAATTTGTCCTGGTTTCAAACGACCGGAAAATTAAGTTAACCAACTGAAATCCTTTTAAAGCAATTTGCTGACAATGTTTGGAGAATTTCAGATCATCAGAAATCAAGACGCCCAGATCAGATATGACATGTACAACCTCCAAATTTGCACCATTGGCCGTATATGGTGTGTCTGCATTGCCATGACCAAAATGTAACACCGCACATTTATGGATAGAATTTCAGATCTCGATTTGAGTTTACTGCGAACAAACCTCCAAAAATCCTTCTGATGGCCAGACTGCAGAATGCTGAATTCCGCTCTTGCAACATCTCTACGTTTCAACTTTCGTGCATCCGTTGCAGCTCTTAACCAATTCGTTCTATTTACTTCAGACGGATTTCTTTTGAAAACTCTATGTAAGTTTCTCTGTCTCCTGTGCGCACTTCTAGCTTCCCGGGACCAGAACTGTGATTTGGCTTGAAATGAGCACAGAGGCACGAATTCTCCAATTAAATCACTCAAAATGGTATGAAACGAAAACCAGAATTGATTAACATCTGAACAGGATGCAAATACCAATCCACATTATTCAAGCTTTGAGCAAAAGCAGCCTCAGATAACTTTCGAAAATTACGAAACTTGATTTGACCGAAATTGTTTCCCCAACTTAAAGGACCAAAATTTCCGCAAATCTTAAAGTGGTCTGAAGTACAAAACGGTTCCTGAATATGAATATTGAAAATAAATTCAGAATTATTGCAGAAGATTAGATCCAGCGTATTTCCGCGTTCGTGCGTAGCAGAGTTTACAAACTGTACCAGTCCAAGCTCTGACATAAACAACATAAATTCCCGTTGGATCGTGTTCAAACACTGACCGTTTAACCAGTCTATGTCCGGAAAATTGAAGTCACCCATTATAATTGAAGTTTTACAGCAATTATAATGTTCTTTAATATGATCAGCAAGAGAATTACAGGATTCCTGGATGTTAGCTGAAGGCGTTCTATAATACAATGCTATGCAAAAGGAGCATTGTTTCTTGCCATGTACAAACACTTCAAGCCATAAAGCCTCGAAATACGGATTACTAGTTGTGTCAAGAACCCGATAGTCATAGGTATGGGGTACTAACAACGCAACACCTCCACCCAAACCCGCTCTGTGTTCGTCATCAGCACGAACCAATCGGTGACTAAGCAGAACATCACTAAACACTGTATTTGGCACTGACGCACTCAACCAGGTTTCAGTGATTCCGAAAACTGAGTCTTGGCTGGCATTACACTCAAAAGCTAAATCGTGCGCTTTAGTGACCAAAGATCGTGCGTTAAAGTAAACAAACGACCCAAAAAATTCCGACCTATAAACTTGAGGTTTCTTGGGCTCTATTCGTTTTCCTCCATCTCAGGCTGACGAGCGCTTGACCTCAGAACAATCTTTCCTCTCCGAATGACCAAGTCCTGGCCGGTCTCTTGTCGTTGTTTCGAAAGTTCATCACGCAAAGCTCTGTCCTGTTCTAGTTGCATCGGCGTGAGGTCAGGACGACAGAAAGGTTTCTTCCTGTTAGCAAATCGTGAGTCCGAAACCGCACAGGAGCGGAACCCACGTAAAAACTTCCGCCGATCATCGAGCTGACTAGGGTGGAAAAAATCTTAGTCACCGTCTTTGTGGGGTCCTTTCCAATGCGGAAAATCTTGGTCACAGACGACTCCTTGACACCCAAGTCGCGACAGTAGCCGGTTATGATTGCAGAGTCGGAGATGTCGGCAGCCTCTCTGTCACTAGCCGGCATCGGGGAGGGCAGGCCAACAACAACAAGATTGGCACTTTTCTCCCGACGAAGTTGGTTTTCTTCAAGAGCCTGCACAACTCGGGCCAACAAGGCATTGAACTGGCACTCTGACAGGGTAACAGAGGTGGAGTGAACCGAGCCGCCATTAGAGTCGATCTGAGTACGTAACAGTCTGTTCTCAGCCTCCAACTGTATGATCTTCTGGTTGGCAGCAGAGAATTGTTCTTCAAGCGCTAGCAGACGTTGCTCAAATTTGGAACAGTTCGAACAAGCTTTCGATGGAGGCGTCATAGCAGGACGTTTTGTTGTTGGTGGAGAAACAGACGGTGACACCACAGGGCGATGTCGCTTATGCCGGACCATGCAAGCTTTGCAGGTAGAAACGAGTTAGTGAGGTGAGCAAACGAAAGAAGTCTCAACGCAGAAATTCTTTCTCCAACGTAGACACCCTATCTGGTGTAGACCATATCTCCAACGTAGACACCGTACTATCTGGTGACAAAAACATTAATAGATAATAAGACCCTCCTAATCAGTCAGGATTCTATAGCCTTAAGCTATAAGCCGGAATACGCTATTTTTAACTGCCAAGTGGCACTAGAATGATTCCCGCTAATCTTCAACCCTCCCCTTTGCGGTCTTGAAGTGCAACGGCAGCTTAGGTTCGGTTCCCATTTACCTACTTGCCAACACCAGCATTCGGTTGTTTGGGTTTGGCTTTATGTCGAAAACTTCCAGTCGTTTCGACCGTTTCGAATCCGCAAACTACCATTTTGGCAGATGCTGGAGCGTCGTGACACACGGTCCAACCGGTCATTTGCTGTTTAGGGGCACTTAAGCCCTCGGGTCATTTCAAACACAATTGACACAAACAATTATGTGGTCAGGCCGGACAGCACCGTCACCAGGTTTCATTTCTCTTTCTGATGGTTAAGTTTGCGGGTCATAGATTAGGTACTGAGTTTCCTTTGCTAACTACAGGGTGTCCCAAAAAAATGACAACATTTCTTTTTGCTGCCATTTTCGCAATTTTTGACCAAATTGTCTGAAATTTGAAACATAAGTGCCAAAAAAGTGGGAATTTTGTGTGTTAAAATTTGGTGCATCAGGATTGACCCAGTCCTGAGAAATTCAACAATATATAAAATTGAGAAGCTTCAATTAAATGTAGAAACAGCATCAAAAAATGGAAACTTTTCTTTTTGCTCTATCTTCTTTAATTCAGGTCGGAATTGGATGAAATTTTGAATATATGCGCAGAATAATGGGTTGATGTGTAGATCAAAAGTTGGCGCATGAACCCAGCCCAGCTCTTGACATGAAAAATCCCGATCACAATACAACGACAACATTGATTTTCGCGCCCCTTAGCTGTAATGAAGCTCCTGTAGGCGTAATTCAGTCTGTCACCCCAAACATGCTAAGAAATGTTTATGATGATTATGGGAAACGGTTGCAGCAGTGTATTAACTCAAACGGAGGTCATCTGGATGATGTTCTTATTCCTTACTTCTCAGAGTTTGCACGTTCTTCATTTTGCTGCAGTAAAAACTCTGATTTTCTTTACTTTCCAAGTACTAGGGATATGGACTGATTAATGCCAGAACTTTTGACCTACAAAATATCTGTGCATATATTCAAAATTTCATCCAATTCCGACATAAATTAAAGAAGATACAGCAAAAAGAAAACTTTCCATTTTTGATGCTGTTTCGACATTTAGTTGAAATTTCGCAATTTTATATATTGTTGAATTTCTCAGGACTGGGTCACTCCTGATGCACCAAACTTTAACACATAAAATTCCCACTTTTTTGGCACTTATGTTTTAAATTTCAGACAATTTGGTCAAAATTTGCGAAAATGGCAGCAAAAAGAAATGTTGTCATTTTTTTGGGACACCCTGTACAACTGCGTTAGCACAGTACAACGCACAGTTGTATAAGGCCAAAAATTTTTGCTTTTTTTTTAAATTTAAAAAAATTTTTTTTTTTGAAAATCGTCTTAAGGGGTCCAGTGTGCTAGTACAGGCACCTACAAAAAAAATTCCACTTTTGCACCTCAAGTCAGTTAAGAAACCTGTTCGAAAACGCCACTACAGGTCTAAACACTGCCTGTAACTGCATAATTACACCAAAAATTGCCTTTAGAGGCAGATCTAGGTGAACCTAAGGAAGGATTTCTTATGCAGTCGCTGCTAGACTCAGTATTATACAAGTTGCTAGATAAAATGTTGGCTGCTAACAAAGAATTTACAAAAAATTGCATGTATTTACGTGAATTTTCGCACTTTTTTCCTTAATTTGCATATTGATTTTTCAAAAAAATTTTTTTTTGAGCCTTCAAAAAAAAGCTTTTTTTTTAAAAAAAAGTCTTTTTTCTTAAAAATTTTTGACCCTAACAACTGTGGTACAACGGACCAAATATTTTTGGATACGTCATTCAGACTTTTAAATTAAGAACTAGAAGTACTTGTGTGTCTACCAACATGTAATCGGACGCGCATTATGTCATTTTAGCCGAGTTCCGTGCTCTCTGAGTGAAATTCTTCATATTTTCATTAATTATGACAATTACAGCTCGTAACAAAACGGTTTGCGCGAAGTATTCTAAAGGTAAAAAGACATGCATACCGGTTTTTTTGCGGTTGTAGGAGCGAGGACGCGATCTCCGGTCTCAGAAACAATCAGAGGATCCTGCTGACTTCTGTGCACCAACTGAAAGGTGACTGACCCCTTCTTATCAATGAACGCTCTGCTTTTCCCTTTCTTCGGCTGAAAGATAGAAAATAAATACGCCATAATTCGTAGTTACCTAATTTTAAGCCTTTTAAGGCTTATAGTCGATTTCGTATAGGTCCATCACCTAAATTTGGTACATTTAGTCCTGCTACAATTTTTTTCACAGCAATCGAACGATACATTTTCTGTAGCTTTAGATCAGCAAAACAGCCGGCACCGTTCGTTTCTATCCAGATACAGGGTGTCCCAAAAATGGTAAACATCGGTTTTGTCGGTCCCTCAGCGGCCGCCGCAGTAGGCGCATGCTCTGACCTTAACGCGCGCGCGCGCGAGCGACGGCCCGGCCGGCCAGCTGACCAGGCCAGGGCAGCTATTATGATAGAGATAGCGGCCGATTACAAAATATTGCGGCGGTCGAGCGCTAACACAACAGGATACACTCGCCACACATACCCGACCAAAAAGCATTGTACACATAAGCACAGCATATACGTACTACTACCGACAAGCAAAGCACTCCACCAGTGATGAAAGATCTAATTTACACGATAGCAAAGAGCTATCTGCAAAAGCAAGTTCTCGAATACAGCGAGTCCTTTCTGTCCGTTAAACTGAAGCCACATAAACTCATCCAAGTAAGAAGATAGTGCGGTCACAATGAACTCCGGCCATGTCATTGGTTAACGTAACAGGGGTCTCATTAGCCCACAGGTACGCTACCAATAACAAGGTCGACAGCTCCAGATTAGCATTCTCAAAGAAAGAACCAAAACCAAAACGTATCGTTTTTTCGACCCTTGTGTTTTGGACACCTCCAGACAACACTATCGAGTTTGTCCCAAACGTGGTCACCGCAAGATCTTTTTCTGAGCTATACTAATTATTGTCTTAAGAGTCAGTCTCTGAACCGATCGAGTCTTGGTCCTTTGCCATATTCAGACCCCAAAAATGAAACTTTGGCATGGAGGGCTCAAAGTTGGACGACTAATACGTATGGATAGGTTATATAACCACCGCAAAGGATATCCCGATTCGACGCTCCACGCTCGAGATACGGCCTTCTGAAAATCGGTCCGCTTAACTATGGGACCAAAATTTCAAAATCGAATTTCTAGCGCACTAATCAGTGTTGGGACTTAAAAATTGGGGGTTTAGGGTAACTTTTAGAGTACTTTCAGAATCAACGGTCGAATTGCATTTTCAATGAAAAAAATTTTTTTCGACCCCCTTTGGAGCCCCCTAGCTCGTCTGGAACCCCCCTACACCGTTTTTTTTATTTCAGAATATTGTAGCGCTATCAATTCCCTACAGTTTGGTATAAGCCACATTGGCTAGCCCGTGGAAGAAAGTGGTGAAATATGGCTTCAAATTTGAAAAATCCTTAAATTTTTAGTTTTGGTACCGCACCAAAATTTCCTGCTGGAGTTTCTAGCGCACTAATCAGTGTTGGGACTTGAAAATTGGGGGTTTGGGGTAACTTTTAGAGTACTTTCAGAATCAACGGTCGAATTCTATTTTCAATGAAAAAAATTTTTTTCGACCCCCTTTGGAGCCCCCTAGCTCGTCTGGAACCCCCCTACACCGTTTTTTATTTCAGAATATTGTAGCGCTATCAATTCCCTACAGTTTGGTATAAGCCACATTGGCTAACCCGTTGAAGAAAGTGGTGAAATATGGCTTCAAATTTGAAAAATCTACAAATTTTTGCTAGAAACTGAAAATTTGGTGCAGTACCAAAACTAAAAATTTGTGGATTTTTCAACTTTGAAGCCATATTTCACCACTTTCTTCCACGGGTTAGCCAATGTAGCTTATACCAAACTGTAGGGAATTGATAGCGCTACAATATTCTGAAATAAAAAAAACGGTGTAGGGGGGTTCCAGACGAGCTAGGGGGCTCCAAAGGGGGTCGAAAAAAATTTTTTTTCATTGAAAATGGAATTCGACGTTGATTCTGAAAGTACTCTAGAAGTTACCCTAAACCCCCAATTTTTAAGTCCCAACACTGATTAGTGCGCTAGAAATTCGATTTTGAAATTTTGGTCCCATAGTTAAGCGGACCGATTTTCAGAAGGCCGTATCTCGAGCGTGGAGCGTCGAATCGGGATACCCTTTGCGGTGGTTATATAACCTATCCATACGTATTAGTCCTCCAACTTTGAGCCCTCCACGCCAAAGTTTCATTTTTGGGTCTGAATACTGAAACTCGATTGGCCCAGAGACTGACTCTTAAGTCTCCTAAACATGCCGGAAACAAGAAAGCCTGCAGCATTAGTGGGGTCTGTGCAATGTATTGTAACTCGCCGCTCTAATCCCTCCCCTAATCAGCTGGCCGGCCGGGCCGCCGCTCGCGCGCGCGCGTTAAGGTCAGAGCATGCGCTTATTGCGGCGGCCGCTGAGGGACCGATAAAACCGATGTTTACCCCAAAAATGACAACATTTCTTTTTGCTGCCATTTTCTCAAATTTTGACCAAATTGTCTGAAATTTGAAACATAAGTGCCAAAATAGTGGAAATTTTATGTGTTAAAGTTAAAGTCCAATTGTCGATTTGGCCGGCCACTGAGGAACCTAGATTGTTAACTTTAACCGTTCTTTTAAAGGTTTGCTTTCTTTCTTCTCTAGTAGAGGTGAGGTAATTATCTGCGGAGCCTGGATTATCTTGAACACGCTTATGGTGGGTGAGTAGCCGGTCAATCGGCCCTGCCTACCTCTTTCTGTCCTGCCAAGTGATTGGTTGGACTGTTTGTTCTGACCTGACAACCTTATTGATAAAGTTAAAAGTTGAGCCCACTACAGACTTACCATTCCTTGCGGTGCGCTCAAAAATGCAATTGTCGTCAGGCAGGAAAAATGCGTTAACGTTCACACTGCATACTAAAAACGACTGGTAACAAAGGACGCTTTCCTTCACAAAATGTTGGGTGGGGCAAAAAGCAAAAAGCACCGTAGACACCGTAAGACAGTCGGCCTCATCGGACCGCACCCTTCTTTGTTATTCTCCTCTTCCGTTTTTAAACACCGTTCGCCCATAAGCGGCCCTTTTAAACTTTCTGATTAGTTTTTTAAAACTTAATAATAGGCCAATAATTGGGTATAACTGGCTCGTCTTCCTTCCGCGGAGAGTATCGCTGCAGCCGCGTTCGTCAACCTTCTCCCCTACCGAATCAAGAAGCACATGGTTCACCACCTCTCTGATCCCGCCCAGCCTCATGACATCTACTCGGTTACTACGGAAGCTGTCAAGTACTACAACACCGAGCAGGCAATCAACAATTCTCTCAGTCATCGTTCGTCTCCCTCTTCGCTTCCAAAGCCAGGCAAGTTGGCCAGTTCCCCTCCCAGATGTCACAACTGTAACAAAGTCACTGCCAGCCACATCGCCCGTCACTGCCGTTTACAACCCGTCTCCCTTACCAAGTCTGCTCCTGGCAAGGCTACTCCTGTGTCCCCAGTTCAACCGGCCGTTCATGGCATTGTGCTCAATTCATCACGTTCTCATGTGCGCCCTACTTCCAAGCTTACCAATCATAGTCCCTCACCTATCACTTCACGAGCTTCCGGCACCGTCAAATGGTTCAATCCCCTCATCGGCTATGGCTTCATCACGCGCTGGGACACTCAGCAAGACTGTTTCGTTCACATACATGTAACAGGGGGGTGGGGGGGGCCTCCCCCCCACCCGACTTAGGCCAGCCCCCCCCGGATGCCCCCCCCGAGACGATTTCACCGACCCCCCCTCCCATTTTTCTGGCAAGTAAATTTTCGAGCAAATTTTTGCAATTTTTTACACTTTCACACACAAAAATTGCCAAAATCGCCTGCAAAACAGCACTTTTTAGCTGTATTTCAGCCCAAATTAGCGATTTGTGGCGATTTCTAGGCCAAAAATTGCGATTTTTCTCGCTTTTTGAGCGTTTCTTACTGCCCACCCCCCCCCCCAAAATTTTGCCACAGACCCCCCCCCCGGCCGGCGCCAGACCCCCCAACCCCCCTCCCCCATCGGCGGATGTCGGATGACCTGTTACATGTATGTTCGTTCACATATCGTCAGTGCTATCTCCACATTATTCTCTTTCGGCTCCACAATTAAACCCTGGCGAAGAGGTCCATTTTGATGTCACTCCTGATCCACTCGATTCGACCGTTCCGATTGCGCTGTCAACGTCATCCCCTATGGTCTCTATTCTTCCTCTCCTGTTTCCTGTGATTCCGGACGATCGTCAGGCACAGATGTAGCCCCGGTTTAACCACGACGCTCGACCGAGGGGAGTGATAAAAGAGATTTATACTCAGCCTTTGCATTTCTATCGTCGTTCATTGTAGCGTTTGTTTTTGGGTAAAGCCCGGTTCACACTACGAAATAAGAAATAAGAAATAAGGCGTCTGCAATAAGAAATAAGAAATAAGCGGAGCGTTCACACTACGAAATAAGAAATAAGAAATCAGCACAGTAAAAGTCAGCTGCAGTGTATAGTAAGCGTCAGAAATCTCTTCGTCTTAGCAATTTTTGGAAAACTAAGCGATTTCTGGAAAACTAAACCAATTTTTGGAAAACTAAGCGATTTCTGTTCATAGTAGACCGGCGGAACACCAAAAACACTTAAATGATAATACTCATTTATCGCATTTTTAGTACTGTTTCCCAGCAAGTTAATAACAAATAGCAAGTTAATTTATTTTTGGGCGAAATCGGCTAGCAAATAGCAAATTCCTAGCAAGTTAATTTTGGCAAAGCGCCGCCTAGCAAATAAATAGCTAGTTTATTTCGAATTGAGGGAGCAAGAAATTTGCTAGGAATTTACTAGGAATTTACTAGCTTCAGACATATTCATCAATTATCCCTATCTTTCCCAGCTTGGCCGGGGACCTAATGTGCTGCCAGGTTGGTCAAGGACCCAAGGTTGATTACGCTACACATATAAAGTAGGGCTAATAGCCAAGAACGTATGGAGGATAGTCAGTCTCTAGGCTCACAGTAGATTCGGCAAATAGAAAACTGAAATGAATGTGAATGTGTTCATAAACTTAGGCATAAACTTATGTAGAGTTGCTGGTGCTTCTCTTTCTGCTGTTGCTTGTTCAGCTTGTTGAAACTGAGATACAATGTAATATACAGGGTGTGCCAAAAAAAACAACCCAGCAGATTTTTCGCTGTAGCAACCGCAAATTTCAACCGATTTGAATGAATCCTTTTTTCAATGAAAGATAAATAAATTCTTAAAAGATTGCTGAAATTTTCATTAATGTACTCTGCTTAGTTCCTGAGATATTGGCTCTCAAAATCAAAACAGTGATTTTCGCAGTGAACAAGAGGGATTTTTTAAAATTCTGCACTTCGTAATAAAACGGATTCCTGCTACTGCTAAGGGCTCTTGGAGGCTTTACAGGTGACACAGAAACTCGGTTTACTTCAACACTAAAGTATCATTAGCCCCAGCAGTAGGAATCTGCTTTATTATGAAGTGCAACGGAATCGCTCTTGTTCTTTGCCAAAATCTGTTTCGCCTTAGAAATCAAATATCTCAAGAACTAAACTGTGAATCTCAATAAAAATTGCACCAATCTTTGAACAATTTATCAGTCTTTCATTCAAAAAAGGATTCATTCAAATCGGTTCAGATTCATGGTTGCAAAAGTAAAAAATCTGGTTGGTTGTTCTTTATCACTGTTGTTCATTGCCAAAATCTCTGTTTTAATTTTGAGGACAAATATCTCAGGAACTAAGCAGGCTATCTTAATAAGCGGTACATCAATCTTTCAAGAATTTATTTATCTTTCATTTAAAAAAGGATTCATTCAAATCGGTTGAGATTTGCGGTTGCTACAGCAAAAACTCTGCTGGGTTGTTTTTTTTTGGCACACCCTGTAGTTTTGATTTTTACCGTACCGGGGTTTTCCCTTTACAAGACAAAGAACAAAATGCCCAAATGGGTCACTTTTGACGCCCTTTTGAAAACCATGATCTTATAATAACTATGGTCATATTATAATCGGAAAATCTCGCAGGCATCATTTGGTTGAGCGAAAAATTTGTAGCAAATTCTAGCAAATTGATAGCAAGTAGATAGCAAATTTCTAGCAAATAGCAAGTTAATAACAAATTAAATTTGAAATTGCAGTGTCTAGCAAGTAAATAGCTAGTAAATAAAATTTCTGACAGCTGCAAGCAAGTTAATAGCAAGTTAATTAGAAAATTAATTAACTGGGAAACAGTAATTTTTAGTACGTTCTTTGAACACAGGCAGTCAACTGCAAGTCGCACAGTCAAGAACGGGTATATCGAATCCGAAAAGCAGTGAACAGGCCATAACTGCCTTGAAACTTGCCAGTAATCTACTCAACGGCATCATTTCTATGAAAAACAGCTGGTAACTGCTGAAAAAACCTTGGTTTGTGAGTGTATAGGCAGTGATAATAGGTTTCTGACCACGCTTTGTCCTTAGACAGTCGTTTCAGACCTTATTATGACATGCTATACGCTTAAAGTGAAAGAAAACTCTTATTTCAGATGAAAAAAGTTGAGCACGGCGCAACTCTTATTTCGTGGCTATTTCTTATTTCTTATTTCTTACTTCGTAGGTGTGAACCGGTACGAAATAAGAAATAAGGCCGTTATTTCTTATTTCTTATTTCGTAGTGTGAACCGGGCTTAAACGTGTGCTTCTTGCCTCAGTAGTTAGGGAGGTAATTGGGAGTGCCTAAGTCAACCAATGGACTATCAAGTAGCTTACCGGGAAGGAAACTCTGCCACTTAGCTTTGTCAAAGAGAAAACGTTTTGGTACCATCATGTCATACGTAGGCAGCACGCCTACCTTCTGCAGGAGCTAATTTTCTTTGAGAGTTTATTTCCGAAAAAAAAACAAAGAAAAACTTGCTAAAAACATAAAGCATGGGCGTTGGTCGTACTACTACTACTAGGTTTGGATTTATTTATGGTCTAAACACTAAAACACGGGCGAAAAACACTTCGGAATCACGTAAACACGGCCTCGAATTTTTGCAGCACAAATTGGGGAAAAAGGCCGTGTATTTTTGTTTAACAACGGAAGAGGAGAATTTTGACAGGAGTGCGGTCCGATGATGCCGACAGTGCTACGGTGCCTATGGTGCCTTTTATAACCTATTGATGACGGGGAAGGTGGCGAGATCACGCGATTTGCAAATTTTGAACACAGACTAATGAATACGGTATCAAATGACTGCTGACGATCTCTTGATTATTATTTTATACATCAACATCTAATTACTTATGCTTTATTCAGCTTTACCCCAGATACGTGTTCTTGGTCTCGGAACAAATCCTCTGTAATGTTCGCACCCAAATTGTAAATCTTTAACAAATATGACGGAATGCGGTATCAAACAACTGCTTTTGACTTCTAAATCATGGTTTTACACACCAGAACATCCAACTAACCAATTTACTGCATGTTACCTTAGGTTATGCGCTGCGCTGGTGAATACGGCTAAATTCATATGTGCGCCGTTTCCACAAAACAGTCGTGCTGCTGGCTTACCGAATGGTAATATGGATTCGGACCCCCGGACCCCCACCGAATTCGGACCCCCAACCTGGTACGGAAAAATGGTTCTTAAGATTCGGAACCCCACCTCGGCCGTAGTTTAAAATTTCACGAAAGTTTATTTGCAAAATTTTGGGGCACATTTTTGGACACATCGGTTTCGGTACGCGGACCATTCCCCCCATACGCCGACCACCCTAACTTTTGGCCTCAATTTCAAGCTGGAATTCAACTTTCTTCCGGTACCAATTTTCACTTTATTTCTTCGATTTTGGTGTATGATCTCTGCTGTTCTTCTGGTACCAATTTTCACTTTACTTCTTGTATTTTAGTGTATGATCTGTGCTAGTATGCGTCTGGTCGCAAATTCTCTCTGGTAGATTGGAGTGCTGACGCAACTCTGTTCAGGCACTTTATACTTGATTCGATATTGCCATATGGTGTGTATTACATTTTTTCTTGTGTAGCGTAAGTACGATAAATCTTTTTAAATACGATTTTTGGGTCTACATGCGCGCGTGCTACTGTTGCTAAGTAAATTTATTTGAAATATAATTTAACTATAATTTACTTGTACTAGTAAATTTCTAAAAAATTAATTGAAATTATACTTATAATTTACTTAAGGCAAAAATTCACTTTTAATATAATTGAAATTAATATTATTACAATTTACTTAGCAACAATAGCGCGCACGAATATACTACTGTACTGTGGAACCAATGTTATGCTCCTTTGGAGCGAAAGAGATACAATGTAGTCTCGGTTGATGTGTTCAACAATGGCATTTCAATTCCCCGATACTATCAGGGTTCGTGCCGGTCAGGGGATTTAAAATTTGTCAGGGGATTTTGGGACTTATCAGCGGAAATTGCAGGCGTCACTACTTAAAAACATGCATTCAGTAGGTTGTAGAAGCAGCAATGAAAGTGCATGTAATTCAGTCGATATCAGTGCGTTTTAGAAGGGTAATTTTTCAAAAATTTTCTCCCCCCGGTTGAACGGCCCAATCAAACCACTTCAAACAGTGGCGTATCCAGGGGGTGTAGGGTGTGTACACCCCCCTTTGCGGTGGAGGTAGGAAGAGAAAGTCTGTCAAAAATAAGCGAAACTAATGAATTATGTACCAAAACTGTCTATTTTGTTGTGCTCAGAATACCTATTAAATGCGTTTTTGAAGGCTAAATTTTCAAAAATTTCTCGGCCTGGTCGGGCAGAAGCCCAACCAGGCCACTTTAAGCTACTAAAACTTTTAATTTCTGTTAATTTTAAGCCTGGAATGTGTTTTAAACGCGTTTTTTAAGATAAATTTTGCTAAAAATTCTTGCCCTGGTTGGGCAGCGGCCCAACCAGGCACTTTCAAAATTTTACACCCCCCTTTCCGAAATCCTGGATACGCCACTGACTTCAAACTACTGTACTAAAACTAAAACTACTACTAAGTTGTATGCTCAGAGTGCCTTTCAAACACAATTTTCAATATTTCCTCGCATCTGGTTGGGCAGGCAAAATCGGGGCAATGTCAGGGGATTTTGGATCGCCAGATTGGCACGACCCTGACTATGATGAGTTTTAGATTCATATATACAGTAGTAGCTCCCTCGCTAGCAAAGATTTCTAGCACAATTCTTATTCAGATTTGATGTACTTTCAGTGGAGCTCAGCGACAGAGTGAAGAAGTCAGTTTTTTTGCTCTCCTACCTGCCGTATGGTATTTCTCATAACATTTTAATTATTTTTATCTGAGAAATACTTTGTTGTGCTCTATTTTTTTGCAAGTTTCTCTGTTTACTGCAATGCTCAATGTTGACCTTCCGCGTCAAGTCAAGCATTTTTGACAATTTCGTTTATCTGATGCTTAATTTATTTCTATGACGTGCATTTTGCTGGGAAATACGTTACGCAAAGTCATTACATAATGATTATACGAACGAATTTACAGCGTTACAGTAATTGATAAAATCAGAGCTTAAAGAAACCGATTGCCGGCTCAATCCTACCTGGCAAGGCAAACTGCCTTATTAAATTTCACCCTAAAGGGTGATCCTAACTCTGAACCTGCACCCAGCTAAGCCTGAACCTAAGCATCAGCTTGAAACTGAGGCCTAAAGTTATGGTGGTCGGCGGATGGGGGGAATGGTCCGCGTGCCGAAACCGAGGTGTCCAACAAATGTGCCCCGAAATTTGCAAATAAAACGGCGTGAAATTTAAACTACGGTCCCGGTGTGGGGTTCCGAATCCACAAACCGTTGTTTCCGTACCAGGCTGGGGGTCCGAATTCGGTGGGGGTCCGGGGCTCCGAATCCATATTACCTACCGAATCAAGGATGACAAAACTACTGGAAGATGCACTACAAAATTGGTCGCCGAAATGTTGTACACGAATCGCCCAACCTATTATTATTATTATAAGGCGTTTAAATGGTTTAAATGGTAATTTAATAATTCTTGCTAAGAGCAAATGGAAGAAGAAAAACCAAAGAACGAATGAATTGGATGAAAGAATTGTGTTCTTTTAACACCATTTTGCTAGTGTTTTCAACAAATAATGACACTGAAATTTTTCGTAGTTATTGTAGTTTGTAGAAAAGTTTTCGTTTTCATTTATTTATATTTTTTGTCGTTTGTCCACTGATACAATGATAGTCGGTTCGACTTGCGCGTATACATCCTCCACAAACAATTATCCACCGCATTGCGGAAATTCCTTTTAAAAAATTAGCCCCTAAGCCTCAACCAAGATCCGAGGCTAAAAGTTGGGTTTGTCGGGCCGATGGGGGCCTCCTCCAATTATCCGCCATGCAACGAATAGTTGGAATATATTTGCACCAATGTCGGTTGGTTGGCTTTTCTATTGGTTTGATAAATTAAAGTTGTAAACTGTTTCAGTTCACCACTTTAGTTCAGCAGCACTTGGTGCCGCCGGCAGACAGTGTGTTTGCTTTGCGCCTTGTCAGCAGGCAGCCTCTCTTCTTTCTTTTGTTTTGCATCATTGTTTTTGGCGGCGACAAGCAACTTGATTATTACTATTCGGTAATAGGCTCAGTCTGAGGCTTGTAGGTTCAAGTTTAGGATAGGCCTAGAGTATGTCTTAGTGATAGATGTGCACGGGACATGCATGTCTTAGGGGTTTGTGGGCCACCCCCACCCCCACCGTGAAAAGGCCAACCCCTACCACGCCCTAGCTCTTTTGCCAAAAGTTATCACCATTTCAGTAATGAGATAATTTTTGGATCACCTTCAGTCGCGAGACACGCTCGACATTTTCACAAAAAATTAGTCTATAGCAAACTTATGCACACTGTAAGAAAGCCTTGCTGAAAGAAATCTTAGCTATGCAACATTCTAAGCCGCTTGTCGATGGGTTGAGAATTGAGCGACCGGCACTCGTTTGAATGCCGGACACCGGAAGTCGCCCTATCATATTTCCAGATTTGGCGTAGCTGGGTCGCCCGCATACATCGGGCTGAAAAATCCGGAGGGGTATGGGTATCGGCGGGGAGGTCGCCAGTCGCTACCCTAAAAAACGTCGGCGAAATTTTGGAGATTTCCCCAAAAAAGGTCGCCGGAATTTTCGGAGGGGGCAGCGGCCGCCGGGGGTTGCGCCCACCGCCAAGCGTGTACGGAGCGTCGAGGGGGGTATTGGCCAGCGAGACGGCTAAACCCCCAATACCTCCGCCGCATGTATGGTCCCGTGGTTTTTAGCTTACAATCCGCTTGAATCCCTTTGGTAACCGAATTTGGCGTTTCAGCTGCTGATATTTACGACAAATTTGTGCTTTTAGAAGCACCTTTTGTCATTTGATGCTTGTTTTTAGATCATAAGGGGCGTGCAAAAATTACGTAATGGTATTTTTGTCTATTTTCGGACCCCCTCCCCTGATCGCATTTTTTGAGCTACCAAATAACAGTGGTAGCTCAAAATGCGATCATCCGTATAAAAATTATTTAATAAGACGTGCTCAAAACGCATTTGCTGGCGTTTTAGAGCTTTTTGAAATTTCGGACCCCTCCCTCTCTGGGCGAACCCCCCTCTGGACACCCGCCTGACAGGCAATCCTTCTACCCCACTCTCTTCCCGGCCCGGATCTGTTACATGTATGACATTTGTACCCTATTTCTGGCCCAGCATGCATGAATCGCGGATCGCAGTTGGCCAGAGGAGATGAGATTAGATGAGCCCTGTGTTTCTCTAAGAAGTATGACAGCTAAATAGTAAAGTTGAAATAGTTGCTATTTGAAGGAAAATCACTTGTTTCACCTTCTTCCACAACTGAATCGGCCGATTCTTATTCTTAGGATAGTATTTCGGCGTGACGAATCGAAGTTGGACAGAAGAGATGTGTAAATGTGCCGGTGGAGAGCTTTTTTGGTTTGCCGTGGGGGGGGAGAGGGTTTTTTTAATGTTTTGTGGGTTGTTTGTTTTTTATTTTTTTTTTTTATGGTTTTTCTAATCTGAGTTAAAATTCGATAAGTACATAAAGGTAGGTTTTTTAAATATGTAGAGAGCATATGGAAGAAGCATGGCAGCTAGAAAACTTCAAATCACTTGGGCGACTCGTGTACGCGGTCCAACAAATATAGTGCATTATCCAGTAGTTTCGTAATCCCCGACCGAATGAATCGATAAGATCGAAGGCGAAAGAGAACGGAGGGGGGCGTTCATTGTTTACACTTTGGGCCGGTTGCACGGTCGTTCGTAATCTTTCTATTGTATTGTGGTGAAGCATTCCTTGTCCGTCGACTCGGAAGTCGAATGGACGTTTGGATTGATTTATCCAAAGAGAGTCGCAAAAATTTCGTCCATTAACGAAACAGATCTTTCCACCTCAACGGTTCAGGTTAGCCAGTTAGAGTTAGCGACTTGGGGATCGTGTTTGGGTCTGCTGAACAGTGTAGCTAATTCAGGGTGGTGTGTGTGGCTCGTACTACAACCCCCGGCCGGAAGGTCAAGCAGTGTCTGTGTATCTGAATTTCAACACGGAGCCGCCTTGGGATCCCGATCCACCACCTACACTTCTTCCCTGATATTCACAACTATTGAGGAGGTTGCTTCTCTGCTCTTTGCCAGACCTGAGCGTTCTGTTTCTGTTTTAGCAGTTGTATACCGTAATTTGGCCCCTGTTTCCGTGTTCTTTCGGGTTGTAAGCAATGCAGAGTCTTCCAATCGTGGCAGACAGTGCTGTTCCGCGAGTCGAGGCGCTCGGCTCTCAGCTGCGCATCTTTCCTGCCCTCACGTCGTCGCTGGATGTGGCGCGGGCGGTGGCCGTCCGACACACCATGCAGGTAGGGTGGGTGCTCTCTGTAAGCGGCCCTAACCGACTAATCTGACTGGCAGGACGATGACAGCGCCTTTTTCGTAGTCAATTATGGTCGCATCATCGACCAGTGGATGCAGTGGCAACGGCTGCTGCCCCGAGTCGAAGTGTTCTACGCCGTCAAGTGCAACAACGACAGCCGACTCATGCAGCTGCTGGCCTCGCTCGGCGCCGGCTTCGACTGCGCCAGCAAGAATGAGATCGACCAGGTTTTAGTTTCTATTTCAGCTATTCCGATTTGGTTTTGCTACTCTCTGTACAAATCAATATTCTTTTCTGATTTATGACGAAAAAGTCATGCCCTACTTACTTCAACTTAGACTTGACTATTCGGTGTTAGCACCTTAGTCTGTTGGGACTGGTGTGCTTCAGGTGTTGTCGATGGGAGTGATCAGTCCAGACAAGATAATCTATGCTAATCCGTGCAAGACGCGCAATTACATCCGTCATGCAAAGGCGTGCAACGTCAAAATGATGACGTTCGACAATCTGGACGAGCTGACAAAAGTGCACCAGCTCTACCCCGAGGCAGAGTGCGTTGCTGATCACTGACTTTATTTGGTCTTGTCTTCTTAGATTGGTGCTGCGCATTCGGCTCATGTCCGACACGTCGGCTCAGTGTCCTCTGAACGTTAAATTCGGTTGCGATCCTGAGAACGTAGCGCCTGACCTGCTGAAGGCGGCCGCCGCTCTCGGCCACAGTGTTGTGGGAATTTCGTAAGCACAGCGGTTGTGAGGTGGAGGCAGATGCAGCGCGTAGTTGCAGATTCCATGTGGGCAGTGGCTGTCAGGATGCCAGTGCGTACAACGTAGCCATCGGTCATGCCAAGAATTTGTTTGATCTTGGCCGAGCGCTCAACCACCCAATGAGCCTGCTCGACATTGGAGGAGGTTTTCCTGGCTTTGACAGCGACATCATCACTTTCCCAGAGGTCAGATCCTTAACAATTTTTATCGTTAGCCCGCAACAGGCTGTAGTGCTTATTACAGTCATGGATTTCTCGATATACTGTGTTGGCCAAAACCTTTTTTCGAGTCTTGCGATTAATTTTTAATGGCCGCCATTCCGTCAATTTTCAACTGAATGAAAAGATTTTTGGCACGATTATTACTTTTTGTTAGAAGTTTTTGGCCAAATACTAGCATTTGGCATCCGAGAATTTCGCCCTTGTGAAATGAACTGACCCGAATTTTCAGATGTCAAATTCAAACATACGTATCTCACGAATTCCTCTTCTAATGTCTCCCAAATTTTGCATGTTGACCATCTATACACGGTCTTTAATCGCTAGCAAGTGCAGCGGTCTTGCACAGCCGGTTAAAGTCTGGCGGATTTTTAGTTTCAGTGAAGGTGGAAAATTAGCGTAGCGGTATTTTTGAGCTTTTTGAAATTTTGGACCCTCTGCCTTGGACGAACCCCCTGGACTCCCTTCCCTTGGGCCGGCCCGGACTTATTTCAAGTTGAACCGTTGCCACATGTGAAGAAATTGCTGCCATTGGTAGGTTGGTTGCAGATAGCTGCCGTAATCAACTCAGCCCTGGCTACGTATTTTCCGCTCGACTACGATGTGCGAGTAATCGCCGAGCCAGGCAGATATTTTGCGGCGGCTGCCTTCACACTGGTCTGCAGTGTTATGGCCAAAACGCGAGTGCCGGCATCGAGAATAACCAACGACGGTAAGAATAGTTGACAGACACCTGTTAGTTAGTTAGTTGGTTGGTTGGTTGGTTGGTTGGTTGGTTAGTTAGTTAGTTGGTTAGTTGGTTGGTTGGTTGGTTGGTTGGTTGGTTGGTTAGTTAGTTAGTTAGTTAGTTAGTTAGTTAGTTAGTTAGCTGCTGTTTGCAGAGAGAGATGGAGACTGCGACGGATTCATGTACTACATAAACGACGGCGTCTACGGCTCATTCAATTGCGTGCTCTACGACCACTTTCACCCGACCGGCAAGCCGTTGTTTGTAAGTTTGAACGGATTTCGCAACCTGTTTTCAAGACGCAAAACACCGTCGTCAAGACTGCTGGCCGGTCTGACACAAATTTGGGCCTTATCGGCCGCTCCGCGCAGCCGCCGACGCACAGATGCATTGGGGACCGGCAACAAGTTACTATGTGCAGCCTTTAACTGATTACTACGTACTTGTACAGTCAGGCAAATAATACGTGATAACGGTATAATACCATCTGAAAGGACGAGTGACACAATGTAGTCTGCCGCTACCAAAATAATGGTAATTCAGTCAGCGTATAAAAACATACTGGCACCAATTAAGCAGTTACCACTGATTTCGATGCCTTTTCGCGCTCCTGTTTTTGTACTTGGGTGTGGTTCTATTTGGTAAACCTGTTCTCAACCGTTGATACCATCACCGGACTAAATTTGATGAAGGTAGGAAGCTCTGAAAGCAGTGCACAAATTGTGTTGGTGCCCAGATGACTTGAGGTTGAAAAGCGTAGGCGGTTGGTTCCCGGTTGTGATTTGCGGCTGTTGCAGAACAAAGAAAACGTACCGTCGACCTGGGCCACAATCTGGGGCCCGACTTGCGACGGACTTGACCAGGTGGTGGAGCAGTGTCGACTGCCTTGCTTCACCGAAGGCGAGTGGATGGTGTTCGAGAACATGGGCGCCTACACATCAGCCGCCGGCTCGGAGTTCAACGGCTTTGAACGACCTCTCTTCTACTACTACGTAACCGAAGATCAGTGGTACACGGTGGCATGGCAGCGTCGACCGACAGAATAGAATGGTAGATGTTGTTTTCAGGGGTTCGCTGGCGCCGTTGGTGGAAGTGGACGAGTTGAACGGTCAGCAGTCGGTCGACTCGGACACCGAGTGCGAGTCGGTGGTGGAGGAAAGTCTCTGTTCCAGCCTCAATTCCGTCTCGAGCTACACCAGCAGTGTGCTTGCCTGACTGTCCGTCTGTCTGTCACTAATCATTCAAAACTTTGTGATGCCGTTTTTTCACGTGTCTGCCGTTATTTTTGTCAGTAGACCAACCAGCCCCAACGATTACACGGAAACAGGGGCCAGTAGGGTAGGAACAGTTGTTTATGCTATCACTAACCGAAACCGATCAAGTCAACTTGATTGTTAGGACTTACTATGGGAATAAAGCTGAATTTTACTGGATTAATTATTACGCTGGATACCTTATGCTTCTAACACAAGTGAATTATCGCAGCAACAGAAACACTGAGATGACTGATTACCAGCTCTATCACGTTACTGACATGCCATGACCACGACCGCGGCCCTTTTGAGCACTGCATCGATTGTTGGACGCTCCCGGTGCTGGAGTGGTCAGATGTGAACTGCTGATGCCTCGGCCGCGGCTCCTTGTTACGTGATAGTTATCATCGGCAGATGGCTTTTGGCTGAGTCTCTGCTCCTCTTCCTCTTGCACTCTCGGACTGCTCAGATGAGCCTGACCACGAATCGTTGCGCGACCTAAACGGCTCAACTTGTATTCGAGGATTGGAGATTTGTAAACTGCGATAACTACTCACTCGCTCTACAGCTACACCAGACATGTGCTTGGTCCACAGCTCAGAGGGGGACACCCAGCTCCCCATGCCCAGTTGCCTGGCGGGTGTTAGTGCGATACGCCGAACGGTGCGTTACGCCGACCAATTAAAAGGGTGCCTTACGCCGACTGGGTGGTGCTTTACGACGACTGGCTTGGTGCGATACGCCGACTCGACCTAGCAGCCTCAACTTGTAGGTGCTTTACGCCGACTGACCAGGTGCCTTACGCCGACTCCTCTGGTGCGATACGCCGACTATATTTTTTGAACACTGGCAAACATACAGTTAATGCAGATACCAGAGCTCATACATTCAGAGGGTTCTCTACCGTCTACTGGCCGCGTATAGGTCGCGTCTTGGCCACGGATAGTTTACGCTATCCCGTGTGTCACGGCGGCCCCGGCATCCGTGAGAGCGGTTGTTTGTGGGTTCGAAACCGGTCGAAGCGACTGGAAGTAGTCGACGTAAAGCCCAACCCAGACCGCCGAAAGCCGGTGATGGCCAGTAGGTAAATGGGAACCGAACCGGCGCTGCCGTTGCACCCAATGGCAGCAAAGGGGAGGGTTGTTTGTAGACAGGGCTACCCCATTGAAGGGCTCTGAAAAGAGCGAGGGGTGTCCTGAGCTGTCCGAAAGGACAGTGGAACTCATAAAACAAAACAAACAAACAAACTGTCGATCGGGAGTGGCAGTAACAGGCAACCCGCAACCCTTCTAATTTAAAGGGGTGCCACAGTCACTAATACTGTACTTTCATTCTAGTGTTAAGAATTATTATAGGCTTTATCAGTATTTTGGACGCCCCCAGTAGTTCTAGAGTCAACTATAATTAACGAAATTGTAGTGCCACAGTCTGATTACAGACTGCCAGCGCGGTTTTCTAAGTGGTCGCTGTATGGTGACACAACTTATATGTTGTCTAGCCCATGTAGGTTTTTATTTTTAAAGTTTTTTCAACTGAGGACAGAAAGTTCTTATTGTGAATGTATCGATGGTTTGTACGTCACGGCTTGAGATAGGCCTAATTTGTAGTACTACAAACTACAGTACATTATTTTTGGACTTAAATTTGATCACTCTATATAAACTAAGACTACAAATTGAAATTCTCTAAGGAAATACCCACATAGCACATGTGCCACATACCCTGGCCGGACTTATGTATGAACTACGCACAAGTATACAGACACACACATACAGAGGCTATTAGGTTAAAAAGTTACAAGTCGGCGTATCGCAACTGTTGAGTCGGCGTAAGGCACCTGCGCAGTCGGCGTAACGCACCTTAGGTGTAGTCGGCGTTTGCACCAAGCCAGTCGTCGTAAAGCACCACCCCAGTCGGCGTTTAGCACCTAGTCGGCGTATGGCACCTCTCCGCAGCAATAAAGTCGGCGTAAGGCACCTGAATCTGCCTGGCGAAATGCTCAAATTTTTTCCGCCATACATTTGCAAAAAATTCAAATTTCCTGCCACAATTTCACTTAAAATTCAAACCTCTCAAGCTAAAGTAGAGTTTTTGACAAAAACTGCCCAAAAAACCGGACTTCCGACACAAATTTTGTCAAAAAATCGAACTTTTGATGAAAATTTCCGGTTTGGTGAGCAGTTGCTAAAATTGATTTCTGTGGCTTATAAACGCATCTGGAGGCTTTCTAGCAACCTCTAGCAACGTTTGGTAGATTATAACTTTGTCCCCCAGGTACCCCTATGCACATGTAGGAACTAAACCACTCGTTTAGTCAGTCTATAGCCACTATAAGACGGGGAGTCTTCTCAGCTGCTGTGCCCAGACCTGGTACATGTATGAAAACAGTATATTTCGATGTTGACGAAATAACATCTACTATGTTTTTTGCTTGCAGGCGAAATCGCAACTACTCAACAGTGTTCACTGGTTAGAAAAAACAAAACAATGATCATACAGACTAGACGAGTGGGTTGTATACACATATTTCATTACGCACCATGGTTTCTCCATCTGCACGTGGATTCTATTTCAGATTACCCAGCTAAAAGTGTTGTTTAAGGACGGTAACTGGAACAGTTAAGCTGGCCTACGTAGTCGATAAGTAACAAGTAAATCATACTGGGTCGGGTAAGATGAGCGCGCGCTTTCTTGTATTTGCTGGCTCCAGCCACTGCTCGCGCGTAGTTGTTGTCGGTTGAATTGTCCAACGTTTCGTCGCTAGCCGAAGAGCTGACCGTCTCCTTCACTCTCTTCTGACCGCGAACCGCTTCCGAATCCGCCTCTACACTCGACAACGACTCCACGTCTAAAACCCAATTTTACTTCTAGTAGAGCACTACTGCATGCTCTCCACCCACATTAGCTTAAAAAGGGCTGTAGCTTTTGGTAGCATTATTTACTTACTATTATCATAAAGTCAGCGATTATGCGACGTAAGTAGTATCGATACGACACCGTTTCAACTTTGAGTGATACCGTAGCTTATGCCACCTCGCCTAATTTTATTGACCGATCGGCTAGGAACTAATACATTGTGGATTACCTGAAACCTCGACTGAGGCGATACCACATGACACCTTATCATTTAGAGTTGAAACAGTACCAGTACATACGGTGACCGTAAAAGCGTGGTAACCGTTGTTACCAGCGGTGCCGCCAGTTTCCTGCATACTGGCTGCCAGTTCTTCTTCGATCGAATTGGTGAGTGACTCGCCACTGGCAATGGTAGTCACGTCCGAGTGCCGGGTGACAGTTCCGTTTGGCAAGTCCGACTGAGCAGTTAGCTGAGACTCGTAACTTTGATCCTGTCTGCTGGGAGCGCAGGTGGCCACAGAAGTCTGTTGCGCATCAAAGAGTCGTTGGGCAGCGTGCTTCACGTCTGCAGTGGCTGTGTGCATCATTCTAAAGGCTTCGGTGACCAGATTCTGGCACAGCTCCTTTCTGCCCGAATCCTCTCCGACCGCCGTCCACTGCGAGTGGCCGTCCACTGGCCAGTACTTGTTGTGATCGCTGGTGTCGCCGACATTCGATATTTGCAAGGCGACTGGTTGCAGTCGACTGGCGCTGTCACTCAGAAAATAGGGCTGATACAAAGTCTCAGAAATCTGCAGTTCTGTGTGAGCCATTTGCAAAGTGAGAATGGGACGCTGCAGGCAGTCAGCCAGACCTCTGCTCACCGCACGCAACAAGTGACTGGGCCGTAGAAGCTCACCACGACGAAAGCGAAACCAGCCTATGAGATCGTCTTCGAACTTTGCTTCCACTTCCTTTACTCTGCGCACATCCACTTCAAACTTGCCGGAGTAGAAAGAAAATCGGTGACCGGTTAGACTGAACTGAGTCAGCTTGTAAGTCTCCTCTATGAATGTCTGTTGGGCAGCCTCGTCGGTAGTGCGCGTCCTTTCTCGCTGCACACGCTTGCCCCATATGAAGCCCTCGGCGTCTTCCTTCGAACAAGCCACCGTATCGAACAAGAGAAAAGCCCAGGAAGGACCGGACACCACAAACTTGTGCTCTATCAGATTTGCATACATCATTTATGAGCCCTAAAACAACCCCAGCTTGCATCATGCATGCTGATGTGTCACTAGTAGGGGTATATTTAATATTCGGAAAACAAGCCCTCCTGAGCGTGCCCTATACTACGTGTCTCTAGGGGTGTTTTATATTTGGAAAACAGGCCCTACCAAGGTGCCCTATATGTGATCATTAGACACCTGATGAATAGGGCTTTCAAACGATATATTATAGTCAGGCACTTAACGCCGTTTATGGTACCGGTACCTAGGGTAGTGGTACCACGGTACCGGCATCATATGTATGGTACCCCCAAGTTCGGGGCATGTGGTGGTACCATATATGGTATTTTGCCAAAAAATAATCAATAATAAAGAAAAATCGATAGGGGGTAGTCCAAAATATCCAATATAATAATTTAGTCAACTGAATATGTAGCTAAAATTAAAATTTTTGTTAGGGACCCCTCAAAGTCAGTTTTGCCCTTTTTTCAATGAAAAGCGATTGATAAATTTTTCTCTCATTTCGGAAAACAACCGTTTTGGAAAAACAGCACTGTTTCATCTTTAACAAACATCATAATCGGTATCAGAATGTACCTTAACATGGCAGACTGAAGAAAAGTAAGACTAGGTACGGAAATAACCAATGAAACATACACCGCGTCACAAAGTAAAGTTTAATCAGCCACCACGCTCTCCGACATCTTTGGTAGGTACAAAAACCGTTATATGACTAGCAGATATGAGAACCATTCAGTCGTTGAATCACTTGCCACAAAACCGTGACGGAACAAAAAAGCGTCAGCACCGAGCCGGGACCGATTGGTCTGGTCACCACCACACATCCATTTTGTTTGAACATAACGGCAAACACAACTAGAGTAGTTTTTTCTTCCCCGAAACAAAAAATACGTACACCCGTAGAAATCAGCAGAAAAGACAAATTAAGTGACGCAAGGAACGGTGTCCATTACACACACAGGCTGACTGAGGGCTGCACAAAAACAGCATTCGTTTTATATTCCTTAAAGTAGCACAGGTTGAACCGAAAAGAAAACCGTAGAAATAACTTTAGAAAGAACAGCTTAAACGATAAATCGAACGCAAAGCCTGGCTATAAAAATAGAAACCAAGTGGTGGACCAAGAAAAAGTCAGGGAGCGTGCGAAGAGCGCATAAGATGGGCTTGGTCATCATTGGTGAACAGTTCGTCTTCCGATTCCGACTCTACCACTAATTCTGGCTGCAACTGTTTCGCTGACAAAGCGTCGTATCGTCTTACTGGCGACCGTCGTTTCATTCTGAAGCATCATAAACTACTGATTAATCAGGAAATTGTGATCCTTCACTACGTACAACTTCATTACTGTCCACCACTCCACTAGCTGCAAATTAAAACATTTTGCAACGGTAAGAATTTATTAGAACAAAACCAATGGAAGAATTTCGAAATTCGACTGAAAAACTGATTTTGCATTACCTCCACATTTTGATGATGAAATAGATCATAATACAGAAGCAGATGGCCAGCAGAACATATCTGAAACAGTTCTTAGGTTACATGTCCTCGGTTATAAACAGACACAGTCAAAGGGGTCTAAGGGTTGACTCCGACCCGTTCTGAGCAACCCCTCCCAGACCGATTCTACCTATGATAAGACACAATTTGGCAGAGCAAGGGACCGACGCCAAACGATCATGCCTAGCCTTTATCTCCGCCAATGCAGGCATGCTCAGCGGCTTTTGGTTGGTGTAGCGGCAGATCCGAAGCAAAAGAGTGAGAGAGTGGGGCAAGTCTCTACTGTACAGCATAGATATTTGGATGCTTTCTAATAGCGTAGAATGTGCCCAGTAACTGAAATACCATTTTTGGCCCAACTGAGCAAGTAGTTGACGTATTGGAATCTTGGGGTTGTCAGGGATAGGGTTTTTCTAACCTTGTTCTCAATCTACTTATAATTTAAAGTGGTTCTGTGGACCGACTGATGGAAAAGGTTCGGAATAACTTTAAAACAATTGTACGAATTGAAGTGAAAGACACGTGTCATTTCTGTTCTGTATGCATGCATCGATGGGATTTAAAAAGAATGGCGGTGAGGGAGGGTGTGTTTCGATTCCCGGAAAAAGTCGTCAAATCTCTTTAAAATAACCGAATTTTCTAAGATTCGCAAAATGCTCGCTGTGGAACAAACGTATACAACGCATTAAGGTACTGCAACGCCGCATACCTGTTTTCCTCACACGTTTGTGTGTATTTTGCTGCATTAATTGTCTTTTTAAAATTTGAATACAGTGCTGTACTGTCTTTTTTACACTTATCTAACCCGTTTGTTGTGTGATGCCGAGCCGTCGACGCCGCAGAGCTTTGAGTGCAAGTCGAGCTCGGGCGACTGAGGATCGAGGACGGTCTACTAATACCAACACAAGATCTGCTACCAGAAGACGACAAAGACGGCGAAGACGGACAAATGGTTTTTTTCCTGAAGATGGTTTAAGTTATGTGACCGCACCAACTACAACACAAGGGCAAAATGCCAGATTCTCGAGTCTAGTTGATCACAGACAACACACAACCCGCCGAAGACTGCAGTGGACCGATCTGACGCAACATCTGAGCAACGTGGTGCACCTGCCAATAAGCGGTGCTGAATTTCTGCACTCTCCACTGGTCGGCCGGCCAACTCCATTGCCTGTCACCCAGCTGAACGCTTCTGATGACGTTTCAATCGACGGTTTACTCTGGACAGAGAACGCGGGTGTGCGAGTGGAGTGTGAGGAGGCGGAGGAGTGCAGCACGGAGTCGAGCGAGTCGGAGCAGCGGGACCCGGTCTGGAAGTGTCCGGTGTGTCTGAGAGAGCGCGCCCAGGTGACGAGGCTGGTGGCCACCAAGTGCGGCCACGTCTTCTGCTCCAGGTGCGTCCGCACTCAGCTCGCCGTCCACCTTCGCACCGCCTCCTGTCCCAGCTGCCGACGCAAGATATCGCCGTGGGAACTGGTCCGGCTCTACAATCTCTGAATGTTTCTTTGCTTCTCACTACTGTATACGTGCTGTATCGCTCGTTCCTGTCCAATCTTATCTCTATGTGTCAACTGGTCTCGACATCTATACTCTACACTACTCGATAAAATTCATCAGAAATCAGTATCATGCCCCCTTTACTTCTGCATTTTTGAGCATCTCCAATTGACGGTTTCCAAAATAAAGGTCATACATGTACCAGGAGGTGTGCGGAGTACCCCCTAGCAAGAATGGACAACCCCCCTAACCCCGACATAAAATACAAGTACTAGTAGCGGCTCCAGTAGCTATATGAAGCCAGTCAACCGGCCCAGCCCGCCCGCATCTGATTCGATCCATGTTCTTCTTTTTGTTTGTTGTTTTTTGTTCTGCTCCGATTGTTTGTTGACTATTCGGACCTATAAACTTTTCTTCTTCTCCAGTACTAACAAACTGGCTCAGAATACTAATTAATTTTTAGCTTATAATTAGAGTGCGAACAATACCTAAAAAACCCAATACCAATACCTGAGACCCCCAATACTAGCGTAGCTGGGCCAAAAATTTCATTTCAGTGGACAGGTACATTCTAGTTGTGTACACAAGATTTTTGCCACTGCAATTAAAATTTTTAAGAGGCTGGTTGGGCCGCTGCCCAAGCAGGGCGAGAAAATTTTGAAAAATTAGCCCTTCGGAAAGCATTTAGAAGCCGTTTTAGGCGTAAAATTAGCAGAAATTAACAGTTTTGGTACTTAATACTTCGTAATTCAGTCGTGTTTCTGGCTTCCGGCGATTTTTTTCCTAACTCGGCCGGAAATTGTGTGCCACCACCGCCATGGGTACGGTGCTAGTACATTGATGTGACATTTTTAAATGTCAGCATTTTTATTTTAGATAAGAACAGAGAAATTAATTACTGGCGTAGCGCTTAGAAAAGCGTACACTTTAGGAAATTCTACTAACGTTTAGCTGATTAGCCGTCCATAAACGATGACATTCTAGAGGGGGAGGGGGTCGGCTGAAATGCGACGATAGACGCCACACTAGGAGGGGGAGGGGCTTAGCAAAGAACGACGTCGCTTTTTTCGGAATAATAGGGAACTTTGATTGTATTATTTTCAATTTAAGTACATTCTGTCAAAGGTTTCTACAGTGCGGAAAAGCTTCCCAGAGTGGTTGTAGGGATTTATTCTATTGATTGCGCAGTATGCTAACAAGAAAACATGACCGTTCTGTATGTACTGCACCTTTATCGGGAAGAGGTAACCTAAAACAACGTCATCTTATTGGGAGGGGGCTCCGAAAAATCGGGATTTTGAACGACGTCGTTTATGGACGGTTCCTTAACGCGAAAACAGCTTACTAAACCGAATCATCGATCAACTTTTTCGATTTTTTTCAGGTCAGCATCGATTTTCCTCTATTTTTAATTGTCCAATTTAGTATTGGGTATTGGGGGTAAAAACCCCAATACCCAATCGCTTGAAAAGCCTTTGGAAACCGAATTCGGCGCTTCCGCTGCTAATAGCTAAGAGAAATAGGTGTTCTTGAAAGCCCTTTTCATCGCTTGTTTGCTTGTTTGTAACTATTTGGCAGCTTAAAAGAGCAATTTTTAGCCTCTTTAGTGAGAAAAATGAACGTGCTAAAATGCCTTTCCAGGCGTTTTGGGGCTTTTTGAAAGTGTGGACCCCTCTGGGCAAAACCCTTTTTGGAAGCCCCTTTTTCATATTTTTTCGCTTGTTTTTAGTTCTGAAACGCATACATGAGCCGGCGATGAGGGGGTTTCTACGCCAGAGATGTTTTGGCTGGACTTTCAATCAAAAATAGTATGCCTAAAACAGCTCAAAGTAGCCTATTTAACTAAAAATGCACCGTTCTTCTTAGACAATGTGCATCTTGTTGCCCATTAAATTAACACTCTTTCTGTGCGATTCTGTTACTAACATGTTGTGTCTTGGGCGACAAAATAAAGTAAATTAAAAATAAGCAAAAATATGAAATATGCTTATGGAGTACCATACCCTTTGTTTCCCAGGTTTCGCTATACGTATTTCAAAATCTACTCCTCTCTAGATGCGATGAAATCTATCCCATGAAATGAAATGGATTGATCGGCCCGAAAATGTGGGCAACAGAACAAAAAGAACTTTCTGATAGGCGATCAAAAATGTAAGAAATGTCTAAAACAAAAACGCTGTCGATACAATTCACAAAAACTGCATTCAAATGCTCATAAAGAATTTTCCGAACGGATATGCGAAGTTTCGAACAGTGCTGCTACTCAACCAGGGTGACTAAAATTAGCCAAGGGGTAAGCCCGCAGACCCATGAAAGGTTTTACTACATAATTGTCGCGTCTTGGCCATGGGTAGTTTACGCTATCCCGTGTGTCACGGCGGCCCCGGCACCCGTGGAAGCGGTGTGTTTGTGGGTTCGAAACCTGTCGAGGCGATGGAAAGTAGTCGACACAAAGCCCAACCCAGGCCATCGAAAGTCAGCAATGGCAAGTAGATAAATGGGGACCGAACCGGCGCTGTCTTGCACACACCGACAGTAAAAGGGGAGGGTTGTTGTTAAGGAGACTGCCGGACCTTGTGTCTCTTCCTGCTCTATAGCAGTTGGATACTCCTAGTCCGAAAGGACAAAATGTTACAACAACAACAACATAATCTAGTGTTTTCTCGTTTTTGGACGAATTTCCTTCCAACCACAAGAGGAGTTGAATCATCGTACTGAATACACTATTGACTGTATTTGCGAAATTGTTCGTAAAGGAAGCAGTAAAAAAATTTTCTAAAAAAACAGAAATCATACGTCATTCTGAGCAAGGCTCCTTTATCCATGCCAAGCAGGTCGGATACTGAGTCCGAAGATTGGTTTACAGTTGGTTTGCTGTGCTGCGCAGTGGCCACACTCGCATCTAACGGAGTCACACTTGTGATGCGCTGGCCGGCACTTACTGCCGCTGCTGATGAACCCACCGGCGTCATACTAACTGACTGACTTGTCACCGTAGTATTATGACCGTTTCTTCCACATATGTAGGAATAACCGGAACTGGATTCTGAAAACATATAGCCTACATCTGGATACTTATTGGACAAAAATGTCAAAACCAAACAATACAAACACCAGGACTATAGCGGCGCAATCAACAACTAGAGTTAGAGTTCAGGATTAAAGGGGTACAAATTTTTGATGTTCTGTAGTTGAGCCACTGACCATCCAGGACAAGAAACCGCATTCAACATAAAATAGACAGTTGTATGTAGCTCATAATCTACTAGTTTCTCATAATTTTTGCCAAATTTTTTCTTCCTACCTTCACCGCAAGCAAAGGTGATACACGACTCACTTTAGGCACACGTATCCATACATGGGCCGGAAAAATCCGGAGGGGGTGGGGGGTTGAGACCTCGGGGGGGGGGGGGGGGTCCCCCACCCTGAAAAAAGGCCAAAAAACGCCTATTTTGCCTTAAATAAGCGAAAATTTCCTCCCTCCGGGAGGGGGGTGGGTGGGGGAGGGGGGTATGGCCGGCCGAGGGGGGTATGGCCGACCGAGGGGGAGGGGTATACCCCCCTTACCCCCCCGGCCCATGTATGCACGTATCTACTTCTTTCTAATGCAGAATTCCAAGAAATAAATTCACTTCTGAAAAATGCTGAGAATCATACATGTAAGGGAGTCTACCCCCACCCAACTTAGGACCGACCCATACATGGGCCGGGGATATGAGGTATACCCCCCTCGCCGGCCAATACCACCCCCTCGGTCGTCCATACCCCCTCGCCCACCCCCCCCCCCTCCCGGAGGGAGAAAATTTTCGCTTATTTAAGGCAAAATAGGCGTTTTTTGGACGTTTCTGGGGGACCCCCTCCCCCCGAGGTCTCCATACCCCCCTCCGGATTTTTCCGGCCCATGTACGGACAGACCCCCTCCCGGAAGGGACTCCCTCCCGAGACGATTTTTCCAACCCCCTCCGATTATTCTGGCAAGTAATTTTTTGACCAAATTTTTGCTATTTTTTTTCAATTTGAGACACAAAAATGGTCAAAATCGCCTGTAAAACAGCACTTTCTAGCTGTATTCCAGCCCAAATTAGCGATTTCTGAGCGTTTTTAGTGCCCAACCCAACCCCCTCCCAAAATTTGGGTTCAGACCCCCGGCCGACGCCAGAGCCCCAACCCCTAGGTATACGCATCAGTACAGGGCACGCTCCTGAGGGGCTGTTTTCCAAATATAAAAATACCCCAGGGCACATTCCGGAGTTGTATATAGTCGCAAATGGTATTAAAAATACTAAATACCAAATGATACCGAATACGTAGTTGATAAACAGGTCGCTAGCTGTTTGGAATGAGCGCAAAGTCAGACCTTTTGCCTTTTCAGCAAAAATAGGTATAAGTTTGCCTCAGTGGAAGAGTTTTTGTTGCATCTAAAAGAAACCTAGGAAATCTAGTCATGCGAGAAAGAAAACGAACGAGCAGAATTTGGTGGTTTTTCATTGACTCGGGAAATGGGCTAGCATATTGTGACGTTTGCGGTCTAGGCTCGGTCTCGATAAAGCGGAGCAGTTATTGCTCATTAAGATCAACCTTTTTAAGAATTTCCCATAAATGGTTGTTATAGCTAAACTCATACATGTAACAGGTCATCCGCCGAAGGGGGGAGGGGGTCTGGCGCCGGCCGGGGGTTCTGAGCCAAAATTTTGGGAGGGGGTTGGGCACTAAAAAACGGTCAAAAATTGAAAAAATCCCAATTTTTTGCCAAAAATCGCTAATTTGGGCTGAAATACAGCTAAAAAGTGCTGTTTTTTCAGGCAATTTTGGAAATTTTTGTGTCTGAAATTGCAAAAAATCGCAAAAAATTGCTCAAAAAATTACTTGCCAGAAAAATCGGAGGGGGGTCGGGAAAATCGTCTCGGGGGGTCCCCCATCCGGGGGGGCTGGTCTAAGTCGGGTGGGCGGCAGACCCCCCAGACCCCCTGTTACATGTAGGTATGTATGGCTAAACTGGCCACAATTCTTTGTTCTTTTGTTGCGCATAAAAACGGTAAATAAATATCGTATCTGCATTGTTAAACTTTTAGTAAATTAGAAATAAAGAGAAAACTCCGAACAGAACAACAGCTCTGACATGGTATAGATACAGTCGCAAAAAAATATGCAGAATTTATCGTTTTAAAATCTAATAATAATTATTTAGTTAAGGTTAGGTATTGGTAGGGATGCAAATGGTATCCGGTATTATTTGGTATTATTCGGTATTATTTGGTATTTTCTAGGTATTTGGTATTATTTGGTATTTGGTATTTTTTATACCAAATAATACCAAATAATACCAAATAGTTTAAATAACTAAACAGTTAGTTTTTAAGCAATAAATTCTGCATATTTTCCGACTGTATACCATGTCAGAGCTCTTCTGTTCAGAGTTTTCTCCTTATTTCTAATTTACTAAAAGTTTAACAATGCAGATACGCAGAACAAGATGTCTCTTTACCGTTTCTGAGCAACAAAACAATAAAGAATTCTGACAAGTTTAGCTTATAACAAACAACCATTCATGGAAAATTCTCAAAAAGTGGGAGGGGGCCCCCATGAAACGATGCAAGGCGATTTTGGGGGAAGGGGGGTCGGAAAAATCGGGATTTTGGTACGACGTCATTTATGGACGGCCCCTTTATTGAGACCGAGCCTAGACCGCAAACGTCACAACGTGCTTGCCCATTTCCCGAGTCAGTGAAAAACCGTCAAATTCTGCTCGTTTTCTTTTCCGGCATGACTAGATTTCTTTTAGATGCAACAAAAACTCTTCCACTGAGGCAAAACTTACATAGCTATTTTTGCTGAAAAAAACAAAAAGTATGACTTTGCGCTCATTCCAAACAGCTAGCGACCTGTTTATCAACTATTTGGAATTATTTGGTATTATTTGGTATAGAAAATACCATCTACTATTTGGTATTTGGTATTTGGTATTTTTTATACCATTTGCATCCCTAATTGGTATTTAAACTATTTGGTATCTATAAAAAATACCAATTACCAAATAATACCAAAGCACCTAACTATAACTGCTTTTGACTTTCAGATTATTTTTTACACATCACCACACCAACAACTAATTACTGCATGGCTACGTTTGGCAGTTAGTAGTTTACGCACCGTACGCACCGTTCGCACCGTTACGCACCGTACGCACCGTTACGCACCGTTCTCATCAGCAGCCACCCCAATTGGGCGCCGATCTTTCGGAGTGGTGAATTTGCTCAGATCGATCAGAGAACCGTTCTATTTCAGCTTGCATTAACAAATTACGCGTTTTGGTGGAAAAGTAGCATGGTGCATTGAATCTTTTAACGAGCAAACATCAGTAAAAACAGAATGTTGGGAATAGAAACGGAAATTATCGCCATCATCACCAGGGAGCAGCACCAAATGGAGGGGAAAAGAGCCGATTCAATGAAACCAAAGTGCTTTATCATGTATTTTAGGGCTGCTGCCATATCACTTGACTGAGAATCGATAGTTATAAACCAGAGTTTGTGCGGGACCGGAAAAGTCAGCGAGTCATGGAAATGCACATAATTTTAAATAATTTAGGAAATCAGGGAAAATTCAGAGAATTTGGTGTCCGGTCAGGGAAAAATTTGTAGCCGAATCCAAATCGAAGCACGAATCCTGTAAAAGATCGAGTCGATAAGTGCTATACCCTTATAAACTCTTAATATGATGTCAAAGGTCACTGTTGGTTTCAAATCGAAACTATATGTACATGTACTGTACGTTAGAAACAATCAAAATTATGGCCACTTCAGTGATTTCTGCACTTTAAAAAAATTACGTAATCCCCCCTACCCCACCGTAATGATTAGTAGTCATTTGGCGAACCTCCCAACCCCTCATGACATTACATAATTTTTGCACGCCCCAAAGATTTGGTGTTAGTTGGAGCAGCTTTCTGGTCATTTAATGTAGTTGCTTTTTCTGTTATGCTTGCATCGTATTAGCTTCTTTCTGTTAGCTGTGGTGCATCTCCGCACAGTTGCTGTGCTGCAGTGCTTTTGTTACCTAGTTTTCTTCCGATATTCTTCCCGAAAATCTACAGTACGTATAAAAATGCTTTCAAAGCTGCTGTTATCTAAAGCATTGGAAAAGCGAATTTGCCATATTATGCACCATGTATGTACAACTATATACAGGGTGTCCCAAAAAAATGACAACATTTCTTTTGGCTGCCATTTTCGCAAATTTTGACCAAATTGTCTGAAATTTGAAACGTAAGTGCCAAAAAAGTGGGAATTTTATGTGTTAAAGTTTGGTGCATCAGGAGTGACCCAATCCTGAGAAATTCAACAATATATAAAATTGAGAAATTTCAATTAAATGTAGAAACAGCATCAAAAACGGAAACTTCTCTCTTTGCTGTATCATCTTTAATTTTTGTCGGAATTGGTTGAAATTTTGAATATATGCGCAGATATTGTGTAGGTAAAAAGTTCTGGCATTAATCAATTCATATCGCCAGTACTTGGAAACTAAAGAAAATCAGCGTTTTAACTGCAGCAAAATGAAGAACGTGCAAACTCTGAGAACTAAGGATTAAGAACACCATCCAGATGATCTCCGTTTGAGTTAATACACTACTGCAACCGTTTCCCATAAGCATCATAAACATATCTTAGAATGTTTGGGGTGAGAGACTGAATTACGCTTACAGGAGCTTCATTACAGCTAAGGGCGCGAAAATCAATGTTGTCGTTGTATAGTGATAGGAATTTTTTATGTCAAGAGCTGGGCTGGGTTCATGCGCCAACTTTTGACCTACAAACGAACCCGTTATTCTGCGCATATATTCAAAATTTCATCCAATTCCGACAAAAATTAAAGAAGATACAGCAAAAAGAAACGTTTCCATTTTTGATGCTGTTTCTATGTACATTTAATTGAAATTTCTCAATTTTATATATTGTTGAATTTCTCAGGACTGGGTCAATCCTGATGCACCAAATTTGAACACACAAAATTCCCACTTTTTTGGCACTTATGTTTCAAATTTCAGACAATTTGGTCAAAAATTGCGAAAATGGCAGCAAAAAGAAATGTTGTAATTTTTTTGGGACACCCTGTAGGATCGGCTCTGGAAAAGGAAAGGTGATTGGTTGTTTCAAAAATCGGGGTACAATATCAAAAATCAGCGAAACTTTACACCCATCGCTAAACGTCTCAATTTCGTCAGGCAAAAAAACGTCTTATCTCGGCACCTTTTCTGATCGACATACATAGTACCAAAATTGGACCTGATGGCTTTCGCTGATGGGGCAACCATTAAACTAACAATCCAAATGTTTTTACTTCACGGCTGAGACCAAGGACAAAGTCGATATTGGTGATGCTGTCAGTGGTTCCGCTGCATTGTGTGTCCTGTCGAACTGTTATTTTGTTGTTGTAACTTTTTGTCCTTTCCGACTAGGAGTTGCCAACTGCTACAGAGCAGGAAGAGACAGAAGGTCCGGCAGCCTTCTAAACAACAACCCTCCCCTTTTGCTGTCAGTGGGTGCAAGACAGCGCCGGTTTGGTCCCCATTTATCTACTTGCCATTGCTGACTTTCGACGGCCTGGGTTGGGCTTTGTGTCCACTACTTCCCATCGCCTTGACAGGTTTCGAACCCACAAACACACCGCTTCCACGGGTGCCGGGGCCGCCGTAACACACACCTGATTTTTTACGTTTTTTTTCTTTTAAGATATTAATACAAGCTGATTTTCCAGCTACTTTTCCACCAAAACGCGTAATTTGTTAATGCAAGCTGAAATAGAACGGTTCTCTGATTGATCTAAGCAAATTAACCACTCCGAAAGATCGGCGCCCAATTGGGGTGGCTGCTGATGCGAACGGTGCGTAACGGTGCGTACGGTGCGTAACGGTGCGAACGGTGCGTACGGTGCGTAAACTACTAACTGCCGCTACGTTTACATACGATACGATCTCCTCGTCATTATCGCCTTACTTCATCGATTACCGGCCGATTTCCCCCGGAACCACACCTAGAAAACTTGCTAAATTCATGCCCAGAGGCGTACCTTAGCAGCGCGCTAGTGGGGATAGGAGGGGGACAACTGCCTTAGCTACAGAATAAGCACAGTAAGAAAGATTGGGGTCCAACCCAGGAATCTAGCTCACTTTAAACGACGATCTTCACTAAGATAAAAAATAAAAAACAGAACGTTTCTAGCCAATTTCACCGTGTGAGTAGCCTACATTAGACGCATATTTCTGCGCATTCATTTCCGAAGTTCCTTGAACAACAAATTAAAAAATAACGAAAATGCGCGATTTCGACATCCACGTACTAAATAAATTGTATTATAGCATTCAAACCTATTAACAGATATGCGTGTGCTAGGATGTGTGGGTAGATGTGACAATTTGATCGATTAAACATAACTGTTGAAGTATTAGTGTTATTACAGTTATTGTCATACATAGTAGTGTTAAATTTCTTACCTTAAAAGTGCTGGCACCAAAGGAACAACTACAAACCTACTATTAGGTATGGGCGACCATTCTTAATAATTCGCGCTACGACAACGAAAATACGCTAAAAGGGCCGATAGCATGACCGGATATGACAATTCAAGCAAAAAACCGCATTCGATTTCATTAAAAATTAGAAAAATGCGATATAATAACAGCCGCTTGCGAAGGACTTTTCTATACCTATCTCTTAGACGCAAAAATTTTTTGCGTGCCTGGCCATAGGGACATGCAATGCGTGCCTAAAAATGGTAATCACGCAAAATGTGTTTTTAAAATCACTGAAATTTTCAAAAAGACGTAACTGGCCAATCACGCGTTGTATGCAGCACTGTGCATTGTCTGACAAAAAAGCGTGACTGCCCAATCACTTTATTTTTGCACTTTTATTTCCCAATCACATTTATGCTAAAAACAGCCGCACGCAAAGCGTGATTCAATGTGGGGTACTATACTACTCCAAATGGAGTAGCTTCTGCTAGTAAGGGCTGGCGCACTAGGCACCGTTTTTAGTTATGGGCAATAGAGTTGAATAACTCGCGCTACAAGAAAAAGTTTATGCTAAAACGGCGATGACATGACTGGTGCGATAAATTATGCAAAAACCGCACTTGATTTCATGAAGAATTAGAGAAATTCGGGTTTTACAACAGTTTGTTGAGTGAGCCGCGCAGTTTAGTATTTAACATTTGGTCGCACGTTTCAACGGGGACTGATTTTCTGTGGCGCGATTTACGAAGATGTAACCTACTTGGTTGTTTAAAATCTACTAGAACACTGTGAATGTCCGTAACACGGCTAAATTAATGCGAAAAAGTATGATTACAAGCGTTGCATAAAATAAAATACTGAAATGGCAAAAATTATGGGTTACAGGAACTTCAACACCGTTTGTGGGGTTAACGACAAACAGCAGAGAGCCAAATTCTTGTATCATTCGAAAGCCTGAAGTCTACTGTACTCAGAATTGAAATCCTTTCGCCGAATTTGTCGTTTTTTCACAACAATCAGGAACACGAAAAAAGTCCACGAAAAAGCCGATTTTCAGTAGTTAAGAAAGAATCCAATTTGTGGGGACCGCATCAAACTGCGCTAAGAAAAAGAGTGGTGCTATAAGTGAAAGGTAACAAGTTACGCTGATTTAAAACTGAAATAAATTTGAATCAACTCTCCTTTCAACAGAAAATGGACGGCATAGCCGGACGTACCTTGCCCATCCCTATAACTATGCAGCACTGACAGATGGTGAAGAGAATTCTGAGTTATCTGAAAGGTACAAAAACTCTAGGTCTCTACTACAGTCTCTCAACTAGCGATTCAGCTTTAACTGCTTACTCCGATTCTGATTATGCTGGAGACTTAGGCCGAGTATGTAGCACTTTTCTACACGACACAAGAATGTATTTGGCTGCGTCGGTCGCTACACGAATTAAAAAAACAAGCTTGATCAGCCGACTACTGAACTGACAGCGTTTGAAGACAACAAGGCCGCTATTCAAGTCGCCTCCGATCCCGTTGGCCATCCTAAAACCTAGCATATCGCCACCAAGCATTCATTTTACTTGTGAGCAGATTCTTAACGGGGTGATCAAAATTAGCTACTGTTGGACTAAAAAGATTCTGGCTGACCTCATGACAAAGCCGTTACCGCGTGATCAATTTGAGAAGCTCCGGTCGGCCGCAGGACTAACCAAGGATTCGTCTGTCGAGAAGGGATGTTGAAGCATTTGCGACAGATAATCAGTTATTGTTATACAGTAGTGTTAAATTTCTTCCACCTTGCTTTCTGTATCGCTTCGTGTGCGGCTGTTTATATCTATCATTTGTGTTGTGTCTCTTATAAAACTACTATAGGTAGTCAACTTCGTTCCATTGTCCGTGCTTCACTGATTCACACAGCCTGCGATCTACAACCTCAATTTAAGCCTAAAACTTTATCGTCCACTAGTTAAAACGCGACACTACTGTAGAGCAGCCACACAGCAAACATAACAATCTTCCTCCAAACCCCAGGACTTTAGAACGTTTGAAAGTTAAAATTGGCCAAAAATGATCTACACTAGAAACACTAATCTGTGCAATGAGTACTCATGTCGGCTGCATCCGAGGTAGCGAGATCACTACTGGTAGGTATGGCCAATGATTTTCAAAAATTCACGCTACAGCAAAAAAATTATGCTAAAACCGCCGATAACATGACCGGATGCGATAATTTACGCAAAAAACCGCACTTGATTCCGTGAAAAATTAGAAAAATGCGATCTAAAAGCGTCCGTCTGCGAAGAACTTTTGTATGGCGCACTTGGTACCATTTTTAATTATGGGCAACAGATTTGAATAACTCGCGCTAGAAGCAAAATTTACGCTAAAACGGCAATAGCATGACCGGATGCGATTATTTACGCAAAAAACCGCACTTAATTTCATGAAGAATTGGAGAAACGCGGGTTCAAAACAGCCGCGTGGATCAAATCGCGTAAATTAGTGTTTATAACTTGGTCGCCGTCCCAGCGGTGGCTGATTTTCTATGGCGCGTGTTACAAAGGTGAAACCAACTTGATTGTTTAAAATGTACTAGAAAGATGTGAATAATCGTCGCCCAGTTAAATTAATGCAAAAAAGTATGATTGCAAGTGTTGGGTACAATAAAAGCCTGAAATGGCAAAAATATAGGGTTACAGAAACTTCAACATCGTTTGTGGGGTTAACGGCAAAGAGCAGAGAGCAAATTCTTATATCATTCGAAAGTCTGAAGTCTACTGTACACGGACCCGATTGAACATCTTGCGCCGAATTCGTCGTTTTTTTACAAGAACGAGGAACATGAAAAAAATCCACGAAAATGCCCATTTTCAGTAGTTAAGAAAGAATCAAATTTGTGGGGACCATGCCGAAGTGCGGAAAGAAAAAAAGCGGTGCTATATAGGTAACGAGTTGCGCTGATTTTAAAGCCGGTTGAACAAAATTTGAATCAACTCTCCTTTTAGCAGAAAATGGCCATTGAAAAACGACGAATTCAGTTTTCGAGAGGAAAATGCCCTTTAACGGCCGAATTATGACTCAAAATGCATCTTATTCGATAGCTCACACTCTGTTTCATATAAATACATCACATCCCCCTATCAATAACGGAACACAAAAAAGCATTTGCGCTTGAAGTTGCAAAAACGGCTTTGGACCACTTTTTGGCTGTGATTTTGTATTTTCTATTCGGCGCGGCGCGAACGTGCTTTGGCCATCCCTACTACTGGCGCCGATTAGTGTTGGAAATTTTTTGTTTAAGAAGACTAACGTCCAAGGCCCAAGCCGGCCTTTGGATCTGGATGGTTAAAACCTGGCTTTTGGTCCGGGCGGTTTTTCATAATTTTTTTTTTTTTTTTTCTTTCATTCGATGGCAGCATGTCGTCAGAGTGTCTCCCCCCATGCGCTCGGGGGGACACCTGTCAGCGCGCGCACACCCCAGTGTTGTAGTAAGGGACGCCGTGGCTCCTCCTTCTTTTTTCATTTTTTTGGTATTTGGTGGCTCAGGAACCCCGGAAGGAATGCGCGCCGAAATATGCATCTTGGGTGGGCCACCTCCTTGGGGAAACCGAGGGGCTCTTGGCAATTTTTTAAAGAAGACCCAGGGCCCAAAAGGGGGGGAAAAAAAAGAGGGAGGTAGGGTGGGACCCCGGGGGGGGGGGGGGGCGAAAAAAAAAATTTGAATTAAATAAGAAAACTTCCCTCGGAAGGGGGGGGGGGGTGGGGGGCGAGGGGGTAAGGCCGGCCGAGGGGGTATGGCCGACCGAGGGGAGGGGTATACCCCTTTTTCACCCCCGGCCCATGTATGGACCTAGGAAAGTTCTTTTTTTCAATTTTTTTTCATAGTGATGATCGTCGCTTAAAATGGGCCACCGTCCTGGGGTTTCGATCCCAATCTTTCTAACTGTGCTTATTCTGTAGCTAGGGTAATGGCCTTGGGCACAAATGTACGTCTATGCGTATGAATTTTATAGCAAGTTTTCCAATTGGGGTTCCGGGGGAAATCGGCCGATAATCGATGAAGTAAGGCAATATGACGAGGGCACGTAATCTGAGTTAGCATACAGTAATTGGTTCTGGTTGTGCTGGTGTGTTAGTGTGTAAAACCACAATCTAAAAGTCAAAAGCAGTTGTCTGATACCGCATTTGATCATGTTTGTTAAAGATTTACAATTTGGGTGCGCATGTTTAATAGGATTTGTTCCGAGACCAAAAACACGTATCTATCTGGGGTAAAGCTGACTAAAGCATGCAGTAATTAGATGTTGATGTGTAAGATAATAATCAAGAGATCGCCAGCAGCCATTTGATACCACATGTAGTGTTTAAAATAATTTGCAATTCGAGTGATCTCCCCATCCGTGTAGATAAAAATTTTCTGCTCAACAGACAATTAGTTTTAGCGAGCTTCATCCAAATTTTCCGCCGTTGTTGAGCGCTTTCCTGCATTGTCATAGTTGTTTCGCACTAAAACAATATCATTTACACATTTCTGCCATTGAAAATTCAACATAGAAAAGGCCGGCGACAAAAGTTCAATTTTTTAACCACGTATAAATTTTTGTAGATTTTTGTCGCCGGCTGAAACTCTTTCGCGGCGTTTGGGCGCGTTTCATGCTTTAAACGAGTTTCTGAACAGCCGCGCTATTTTCCGCCATTGTTTTTTTGGGTTAGGTGCAGCTGGGGGAAATCAGGGAAGGTCAGAAATGGACTATATATTAATTAGTGAAAGAATATCTGTTGTTTACTGAGAGTTTCACTACGTGTTTCCTGTGTGCGGTTCGTTGATTTTATTGTGTTGTGTTTTGTACTAGTATCAGATAAATTCTTCATTAGGTAATTATTACCTAACTTTCATATGACTGTACGACTCCGCAACGTGCCCTATGCTGATGCGTACCCCTAGGAGTATTTTTATATTTGGAAAATAGGCCCTCAGGAGCGTGCCCTCCTGTACTGATGG
Organism: Sabatieria punctata; assembly: GCA_030248155.1. Classification (NCBI taxonomy): domain Eukaryota; kingdom Metazoa; phylum Nematoda; class Chromadorea; order Araeolaimida; family Comesomatidae; genus Sabatieria; species Sabatieria punctata. The sequence continues at coordinate 64,206 of JASANB010005476.1, forward strand.
GTCTCTTGGGGTACTTTTATATTTGGCTAAACAGGCCCCGGTGGGCTTGCGCTATGCTGATGTAGTGATCATTATTAGACTTGTCAGGCGAAAGGCTTTCAAATGATAATAATATAACGTGACCATTTTGGACGATTTTGGAATTTTGTAGAAAAATAATCGATATTTATTGATAAAACTTGTTAATTTATACTGATTGTAAAAGCAGAAAATGGCTAGATCTAGCCCTAGTTGTAACCGCCTGCATACGGCCTCTGAGCCCAAATTGTGGGAGGGTTTTGGGCACTAAAAAACGCTCAAAAAATCGAAGAAAATCGCAATTTTTGGTCTAAAAGTCGATTTGGGCAGAAATACAGCTAAAAGTGCTGTTTTACAGGCTAAGTGGCAATTTTTGTGTCTGAAAATCTCAAAAATTTGCTCAAAAATTACTTGCCGGAAAAATCGTCTAGGGGGTTCCATCCGAGGGATCTGGTGGGGGGGCAGACCCCTCTGCTACATGTATGTTTCTGAGCCCGTTTGTTAGTACTGGAGCCGCTACTAGTGCTTGCATTTTTCGGTTGGGGTCCCTGAACTGTCTTGGGGGGTTAGGGGTGTTGGCCTTTCTAGCTAGGGGTAACCCCTTAGTCCATGTATGGTTTTCAGTGCCTCGCGGAGTCTCATCCGAGCTCAGATGTTTTTTGAAAGCAGCCGAACAAAATTTAGTGTTCGCCTGAAGAGGTGACTTCGAAAGGGTTAACACGGCTAAATTATCACGTCTGCTTGCAGTAAACTATGGCTGAGTGCTATTTACACGGAAAGTTTTCTTAGTTCACAACCACGTTTTTAGCTGGGCCAAGCGCAATGCTTGTTTTCTTGTAGGTAGCGTCTGATGTCCGAATTAGAAATTCAGCGATTGCGTGGTTGTCGATTGCCCTCGAGCGACGTCGTTGTCTCTGCGGTCTTCAGCTCTGTCGCAAACAGTTTTCTTCTCTTAACTGACAACCATCAAGTGTGGGTTGTGGATGGGGCCTGCGAAAAACAACCCATCGGCCCCATTTACTTGTTCCACTCCTGTAGTCATGCAGGTAACCATATACCTTTGTCCAGCTAAATCTCTACCACCCCAGAATTTCGATCATGGTCGACATGCTCCGTTTTGGTGGTTTTAACTAGGGGTTGCTACCATCTACTAAACTTGGGAGTGACAGTGTTTATTTTAGCAGTCAGACACTGAACAGCATGGTGGGTGTTTGTAGCATAATTGTAAGGCTACTTACAGGTCATGTAACAGGTCATCCGCCTTTAGGAGATTGAGCCCGGCCGATGGGTCTCAACCCAAATTTTGGCGGAGAGTTAAGATATTAAAAAAACAGATTGGGTGGAAATTCGTCCGAAAAATATTCCTTCTGGTGGAAATTCCTCCGCTTTATATTCCTCCTAGTCCTAGTGAAAGTTCATCCGTTTTAAATTACCATCTTCGTAAATTCCTCCGTAAAAATCCTCCTGGAGGACATTCCTGCGTGAGCCACGTAAAACTCTCGCTGCAAAACTCTGTGAGCTGCTTCCGCAAAGTTAATGGTGCTGTCGACTGCATCCAAAGTGCGGTAATGAGCGCTGCACATTGCAACCGGAAAAATAGGTGACCGACGACGGCTGTCTTCAAACCAATCCAGCACTGGTTCAACATCCAGCATGGGAAAATTGTTCTCGAAGTGGTCATCAAGGGCTCGAATTGCAGCTTCAAGCTGGGGATAGGGACTAATGAAAGAGCTAGAGCTGGCATGGCACCATTCTTGAATGCAGAGCGAAATCTGGATTTGTGTTGTACCGGTTTATCAGATGCAATTTGCCCAGCTTTTTACGCATGTTTTCACCAACTGAAACAGACAGCCGGCAATCTAAACATTAGGAATGGCCGTCTAAATGGTATATAGCGAAGAAGGGTTAGGAATTATGATTATGGTCTGCCTTTGTTGATTATGATTATTTAGATTAGAGGAGGAATTTTAAACGGAGCAGTTTTCGTCAGGAAGAATTTAAATCGGAAAAATTTTCCACCAGTAGGAATATCAACCCAGAGGAGTTCTGGCCAGAACAAAACGCTAAAAACTCAAAAGGTCTCAAATACCACTAAAGGTGCTATTTTACAGCCAATATTATTTTATCAGAATTTTAGTGCCTGGAAGAGTGAAAAATCGTAAAAAAATTGCTGAAAAATTACTTGAAAATCAGAAGGGGGTAATGGGGTCTGGCCTATATACAGGGTGGGCCATTTATCTATCGTAGGTTTCGTCTTTCCGTAAATTTTGCGTTCGTCAATCAATTTCGCAGTAATTTTTATACAACAGGCACATAACCTAAGAATTTTTACACTCAAAATTTTGGCCAAGTTTGTCACTTTAACCCCTAATTATGCACTTGCACGTGGCCACTATCACACGTCATAGAAAGTGACGGCTGACACAGGTGCATAACTTGGGATTGAAGCGACAGACTTGGCCACAATTTTGGGGAACCACAGATATAGAAATGGCCTACCCTGCAGCAGAAAGTGATGGCAGACACGTGCAAGTCCATAACTAGCGGTTGAAGCTACACATTTGGCCAGAATTTTGAGAGTAAAAATTCTGAGGATTTGTTCATGTTGTGGTAATATTTTAGCGACATTTATTGACGAACGCAAAAGTTACAGCAAGTCTAAGCCAACGATAAATAAACGGCCCTCCCTGTATGTTGGGCGGGGCAGTAGCATGTATGTACGCAACCATCTATGCCGATAAGTGGCTGACTGTTTGAGTGGGCAGTGTTTGAAGCAAAGCTGCTTTTCAGAGGTCAGTCCCAGTGAGTCTGTTGATTGTGTTCAATTGTTGTTTGACGATCAACATGGAAGTCTGATCATCCTTGGCGAGAATGCACTGAGTATACGTCGTGACGTCAACGGTTACTATTTGTTGCGCACTGCTCTCATCGCCAAGCAGCCGGTCGATCCTGATGATGACTGCGACGTTTCGGTTGAGCTCACTGGTTTCGAGGTGGGCAGCCGGAACATTAACCGCCTGCCCAACTGCTCTCTGCTTCTAGGCGTGCAAACTGCTCGAGCAGGTAGAACAGTGTGGACAGTCGAGTGCGGAGCGAGACGCGCTAATAGAACAACTGAAACTGCAAGTGGACACTTTTTCTAGCCGCACAGTTTCAAGTCATAAGGTGTAGACTACAAATGGTTTACCGGCGCTGCTCAGCTAAAGTTTACTCTTCCAGTGGTGTTCGGCCGTTCTAAGAGCATCGTTTGGCCAGCTGCAATCGCTAGTCACCGATCTGATCACGAAACTGCGCCAGAAGCCGTCGTCTGCTTTGCCGGTGGTGGCGTCGCTGCAAGAGAAGCTGAATTTGCTGAGAACACAACCGTATAACTTCGACTCTGATGTCGACGCTAATGGCTTGAACAAAGCAGTGATGGCGAGCGAGGCGGCACGGCAGATGACCTTTGAGCAGTGGCCGCACATGCACTACAAGTGAGTGAATTGCCATTCCTCCCTGCTCTAACTTGTTTGGTGCTTTCAGGTGGGCGCTGCCCAGTCAGATGGCCGAGGCTGGTTTCTACCACCAACCCAATTCTACTGGTGACGACCGTGTACAGTGTTTTACGTGCAGCGTGTGTTTGGTGTGCTGGGAACCGTCCGACGAACCTTGGTGAGGAGGCTGTTTGGTCTTGTTAAGCGTAAAAGAATAAGCGTTGGCTGGTCGATTAGAATGGTCGCAAATATTATACAAAACATAAAACGAGAAAACTGTACTGTTAGGTAGGGCATGTAGGCGTGCCATGTGTCGTTAAAATTACCCGATTGTCTTATTGGATCTGGGTGTCTAAATTCTGAACATGATTGTTTTGTTTGTCGACAGGTCGGAACACGAGAGACACTCTCCTCAGTGTCCGTTTGTTCGTGGTGACTGCACTCACAATGTGCCATTGGCTGTCACGCACGGATCGTTGCCAGCAATGCGCGTTTCTAAGGAAGGAAGCAAAGGTTTTTTCTTGGGTCGCGTCTGTCACTGTGATTGGCTGCCCGTTGCTGACTGCCAAGGACACGTGCAACTCTGGCACTTGGACAGGGTCTATCAGGCATGGCACTCTCCTTTGTCTTCAGTGTGTACGACCGGCTGGTGTTGTAGGCGCCACAAGAGTTCAGCATAGATCTGAGCGATCCCTACATTGGAATGAAAACGGGCTATCTGCAAGAGTACCGTCGAGCGCAAAAGGTCACCTGGAGTGATGATGCAAGGTCAGTAGTTTTGTGACCTGTACGGGCAGAACTAACGTATTTGCATATTTAGCGAACCGTCACTATCTCCAGCCGCTTTCGAGTCGGGTTTGATTGAGTCTTGCGTAAAATCAGCCTGCAGCCACGACAAAGGTGCGTAAACGAGCAGTGGCGTATCCAGGATTTTGGAAAGGGGGTGTGTGAAATTTTGAAAGTGCCTGAAGAAAATTTAGCAAAATTAGCCTTCAAAAACGCGTTTAAAACGCATTCCGAGCTTAAAATTAACAGAAATTACAAGTTTTAGTAGTTTATAATAATGGCCTGGTTGGGCTTCTGCCCGACCAGGGCGAGAAAATTTTGAAAATTTGGCCTTCAAAAACGCATTTAGAAGGCATTCTGAGCACAAAATAGACAGTTTTAGTACATAATTCATTAGTTTCTTATATTTTTGACAGACTTTTTCTTCCTACCTCCACCGCAAAGGGGGGTGTACGTACACACCTTACACCCCTCTGGATACGCCACTGTAAACGAATGTTAGTTGGCCATGGCCAATAATGCTTGCCGTTCAGATGAAGCGTCAGTCACCAACGAACATCTGAAAGTAACGGCGGTCTGTTGCTGCAACCGGGCTGCCTCCAAACAGAGCGTTTTGGACGGCGAACTCAGCTGGGAGATGCCGGCCACCTGTTCACCTGCCCTGGTGGTCGGCTTTTCCTTGGACGATCGCCATACGCGCGCAGCCTCTGTGGCCTGCAACGGCAAGTCGGAGGTGGACGCCCTGAACTCGGTCAATCGCATTTCTCCTGAGCCGAGCACCACTGCTCGTTACCGCCCCTTTCTGCTGGTCTACAAGATCGACCAGGGCGTCAGGAGCGACAGTCAACAGGCAGCCAAGGCCGTGGCGGCCAGCAAGACGCGCCAAGCGGGCCAAGACCTCAAGACGCAGCTGTTTTCCAGTGAGACGGTGCCCTTTCCCAACCAGCTAGACGACGCCCAGTCGCTCTCCGACATAGAAGAGGAGCTGCTGGCGTTTCCACCTGACGACGATGCTTGGGCCGAGGAGAACAACAACGTGGATCTGGCCGAAGGTCTCGGTGTCGGCGTCGACACAAACCCGGTCCAGGCGCTCTCTGGGGCCGCGCAAGCTGTTATGGACTTGACCGGCTCGAAGGTCACTCAACAAAATGATCTTCTTCAGCTGCAGTACGAACCGCCGGTGGCCTCTCTGCTCGTGCTGCAGTGTTTTCGTCTGCCGTCCTTGCTGGACGTGCCTGGTTTCCGCATACACGCCATCGTTCCTTCTACCGACGGACTTTACTTGAACGTCGTGGTTAACAGAGACAGCGACGCTCCGCCGGCTTCGGTGGTGTCGGCTGTTCTTCTCTACAAGCTGTCGTTCAGCGGTCTCATGACCGGCATACAGGAAACGCCGGTGCGCGAGCATTACCTGAAAGACATCACCTCTGCTGTCAGCAGTTTGTTGCCACTGCCGGCCGATTTTGGTAGTCACGAACCGAGCGGTGGAGACCGGTTGGATCTGGCCGCGTTGGCCTTAGACGACGGAACCATGTTCGTTATGGATTTGGACACCGGAAAGACGGTTTACAGGAGCGAGCTCAGATTCACGCACGTACTGCGCGCCAGTGGTCAGTTGGACTGACTGCTGTATTTTATGCTCTACTCTACTGAGTTGCAGGAAACAGCTTAGCCGGACTGACTGTTGACGGAGAGCTTCATCTACTGCAAGTCAACTCGTCTGCCCTGGAATCCGAAGACATTTTCGAGAATTGTCTAAATGAGATGGTGGCTAATCCGACCGAAGCTTATAAAATGACAGACAGCGGTAATTTTTTATAATTCGCTTAATCGAATGCAGAGGAAGAAGGTGACCAGAAATCGGCTTTTATTTTCAAATTAGTGTTGGCCACTTAGGGAAGGCGGTTCGTCCCAGCAGCCTGTCTTCACACTACGTTTAGTTGTAGAGTTGCCATTGTGTTTGCCGATTACCACGGAAAAGTTGAGCGAACTGTGGCAACTGACACGCAGTGACTGCAACAGTTTGGCTGTGAACTTTTCTGCTGCTGCTGCTGGATCGTGTTGGACCGAGGTGCAGCAGCATCAGCGGCAACGAAAGAATCCGCAACACTACTTACGCGAAGAGAAACAGACCAGATCGTGGCATTTGGTGCCCGACACGTAAGACTGACCACTCGTTTGATTGCTGTGCTTGTGATAAGTGACAGCAATTACAGCAACTCGTGGAAGGAGCATTACTTCGAAGTCATGTTGCCCAGTGTGTTGCGCGCTGCGCATATTGACATCCGTTTCTGTCTCACTTCTGCATCTAATGGAATACCTGACATTGAGGTTAGTTCTGAATTACTGTTTTTTTTGTTCGGTTTGTTCACCAATTTTCCATTTATCACTGACACACGGATTAGGTTGGACACTAAAATTAGCTTCGTTTTCGCTGTTCGTTGCGAATCCATTTACTAAACGAAAATATAAATGGAAAATGAGCCACTTTCAAAAAGTGCAGCGTTAATGCGTAGATGCCATGATTACTGATTATATTTTTGCCAGGTTTCTTTGTTGCGCAAGTGCCCAACGGCTGCTGAACCTGCAGCTTGCGAAGGAGCTACACGTCAAAAAGGATGTCGGTCGGATGGCGAAGTTTTGGAGAAAACACAAATTATTGCGGGGCCCGTACGCCTCATGGACGCTATGGAACTGACTGAAGCTGCAGGACTCATACAACTGGCCAGCCCTAGTACGCAAAATTAACTCTTTCCCTTTCCCATTTTTCGTACATTATACGTTAGATTAGAAAAGCATTTTTAATTGATTCGAGGCACGCAGAAAAGAAAGTTTGTGTACGCGAGTTCTACAGTGTTTCTTTGTCTTCAGTGTTGGAGTCAGACACGAACAGAAGTTTTTACGTTCACGTAAAGGCCGTTAGTGAAGAATCAGAGTCGCAGAAATTGTGGAAGACATCGCAGGTTTCGCAAACGACCGGCTGACTGGCCGTTTAAAGCCAGTTTACTTTAGGAAAAGCAGAAAGAAAGCAACGCCGAGAAGGCGTCCAAAGTAGCCAAACTTCACCCGCAGACTCGTTCAGGTGGCTACGCTAACTTTGCCAAACTAATAAGCCAAGGGGCCGCCTTTTCCACGCCACCGCCATATCAGTTTCCCTTGCCGACCACTTGTTCTGGGTAAGTTAGTTCTAGATTTTGGTTCGAGTGTGTCTGTTGCTCTTCAGAAGCCGAGGTACGCTTCTGCCTGAAAGTAAGAAAATTGAGGATCGAAAGGGCTGTGATTGGATCGAAGAAATCTCGATAACTGTTTGGAAAACTAAGAAGTTGTCCTGCTCACAGGAACGGTACGGAAACTAAACTGATCGTCAGCCGTAGTATCCAGAGGTGTTTGCAGTCTGCAAAGGTCTCAAGTCTTGTTCAGTCCTAAACTTCATTCTGAGCTCATCAAAATACTGTCAACGACGGATGACAAGAAAACTACCGCCGAAACTTTTTACTGCCAAAATTTGGCGCTCGATGTGCTGCTCTGGGTGATTGATCACGATCTTTCGTCGTACGTTTGCTTCTGGACGAGTGCTTCTGCCGGGTGTTTACCAGTTGGTTTGTTTTCAGATTGCTGCTAAACATTCGTCAAAGCTTCATCGCCGACGCAGAATTGGTACTCAGCAATTGTTTTGTCAATTCCACCCGAACCGTTGCTCACAAATGCTGTGCCTTTATTTGCCAATTGCTCTGGTAACTAACTAGTGCATTTATGTAGTCGGTGGCTGATCTCCACTTTACTGATTTTCAGTGCTCTTCGGTCGCAGTATCCGGACGGTTATGCCGACCTAGTCGAGCGATTGGCTTCGACGCTCAGCTCTACTCTCTGCTTGCTGCCGGCTGTGCAGTCTGCCGGCAGTTTGGTCTGGTTGTTTGGACTGATTTCGAGACTGTTCCGATTGGACCCGTCTGTCTGTCCCCAACTGCACAGCGATTGTCTGAACGTGCTAGTGCATTTGGGACACGAGCTTAGTTTGCGATCCGATCCTTACCAAGAAAAGCTTCTTTCGCGGTTAGTTTTCAGCCCGTTCGCCCTCCGAACTGTTAGTTGTGTTATTACTTTTAGTTACGGACTCTCAGGTTTGCCGTTTGAGCTTACAATGTTCGATTTGCCGCAGCAAGTTCTGTGTATGGTGCCTCGTGGCAATCAGTTCTCCTACGCTAACGCAGCCTCGGCCGGCTCCAACTCGGTCACTGGCTACTTTCTTGGCGAAATTGCGCAGGTTACTAAAAATCTGTTCTATCCGTGTTCTGCAGTGCCACGCGCTTTCAGGACGAAATGGACTGGGGTGACTTTTTGGACGTTGAAACCTGCAGTTCTACCTCTTCGTCGTCGTCTCCGTCAGCCAGCTCGAGCTACGGATCGAAACGGAATCGGAAACGCTGGTCGCTCAGTCGCGAGCATCTTTTTGGTATGATGGAGGTCGAACCGCTGCCCTTCACTTGTCAGTCGGCTTCGGAAGGCGTGAGAGTTGAAAACCTGGAGACTGGTAGGGTTTTGGGCTGCGCTGCGCTACGTGGAGCCTTGTCACCGCTAATATTCTATGCTCAGGCATCAGCTCTACGATCGCTTGCTCAAGCTCCAGTTCGTTGGGTTCGGGACCGGGTCCGATTCCGTTGCCGGACGTGGCTCAGAACGAGGGAGTGCCTGGCAATCCGGCTATGGCTCATGCAGTTTCGAGCATGAATCAGCAAGTGCAAAGCATTCTTAGCAAGCAAATGCAGCTTCTCGCCCTGCAGCAGCAGCGACAAAAACTTCAGGGACAACTGCAAGGTCAGCTGCTCGACCACAGTGGTGAGAGTTCTGCAACGTTTCCAATCTGACCGACCACCTGCATTTTTTGTTGTTTGTAGTGACTGTCGAGGCGTCAGTAACGCCGGCCACGCAAGGCAGTTCGGCCAGCACTTTTGGAGTTCCGACCACTCCCAAAACAACTCCCTTTATGACACCGACGCCTCTCTCTCCTTCTCATTTGTCACCGATTAACTCCGACACCGATATGCAGCAGTTTAGCAGAGAAAAGTCGGAGTCTGTGGGAGATGCACTCACTGCTGAGAAAAAGGTATTCCAAAACTAAACCTTCTTTTCTTCGTAAAGTCGTTGAGTCCCCAAATTGATGCTTGCTTTGATACACCAGTTCATCAGTTTAATAAAGGGTAGGACACGTCCAATAGTTATTCACCGCCGTGCTTTGCAGACCGTAAGTCTGATGTCACACGACTTACTGAGACCTCCCAGTTTTCAAGCGCTGCACGTCGATCGCATGAATTCCGGTACTGTTGCACGTTTTGAACTGATCTCACTGGTCTAACCAAGTTCTTAAAGGTATGCGTAAATTCGTTGTGCTGGACTTCGGCCGTCCTGTCTTCCTTACTGATCTAGTAATTCCGTCCTGCGGCGACTTGGGAAGTTTGTGTGTCGACGTCTGGCTCAGAGGCGAAGGCGTCGACGGCCAGCGACTGGTCACCTCCAACGAGATCAATTGCAAGACTCTGGCCGTCTGTGATCTACAGCCGCCGGCGCTCTGTCGCTATCTGAAAGTCAGACAGTAATTCTGTGTATCGATTTGCAAGTCTCGTCTTCAGATTACCTACATCGGCCGTCATGGCATGGGTTCCTGTGCTAGCAAGATAGCGCTGGGCTCTTTCTACGGCTACCGGTTCATCACGCAATGGCAGCTGCACATGTGGGCCGGTGACCTGCTGAACTCGGAACGTTTGGAAGCACTGCAAGCGCCGGTGTCCGTGCGTCATCTGCGCCAACTGGCGGAGGACCTGCGCTGCCGACACCATCTCACCTGCGTGCAGCTGCAGCAGGTTCTGGAAGAAAACGGAGCGACTAGCGATGAGTCTGTGGTGCGCGACGTCTATCGGCAGGCGGTGCAACTGCGAGTGCAGTGGAATCTGGTGCGCAGTGTGGTAGCGCGCATGCAGTGGCACCGAAGAGCTTTGGCCACTGCTGATTTGTCGCCCAGCTGGGCGCACTGCAGCACCGACCAGTTGCGCAACACGGCGCACCAACTGTTGGCTTGTTTGGCACGATCTGCCTCCTACTTCCACTACGACACGGCTTTGATGGACGTCGCTGTTACCTTCCTCGATTCTGACAATGCACTCAACCTGTTCGAACGGTTCTGCGCCAGCGGCTGTCCGCAGTATGCCGTCGTTGGTGGCACTACTTTATTCCTTCGATGCATTCTAACAGTTTCAGGTTGCAAGCTTATTGCTCGGTGTTTCTGTTCCAACACGGTTGTTCCGAGCCGTGGTGGGGGCAGTTCTTTTCGTTGTTGCTTGAAAAGTTCTTCGGCTACGGCTCCCAGCAGTCGGAACGGATTTTCTTGCTGTTGTCCTTCTTGGCCGGCCAGTCAATAAAGGCCGGCGCCAACACTGTCATCACGGAAATTCTCAAGCTACTCGACTCCATTCTTCAGCATGGTGAGTTGATAAGGAGAGAGTTGCTTACCAGCTCTATCGTACCGCTATGTTCCAGATCAAGATAAAAGCATTGATGCGTCGCTCATGTCATGGCTTCTGATGTTGCTGTCTAGCTGCTTCGACGTGGCGTGCGGAGGTGAGTTAGGTTATTGTTGTTTGGTCGTTACAGTTCTAAACCTAGCTGGTTGCAGCAAGGAAAAAGGCAGACCGTTGGAGTTTCTTGGTGGGGGAGTTCGCGCCGTCGTCGATTGTTTCTGCCGGTGAGAACGAAAAAGGAACAGTGCGGCAAAAGGCTCGCAAGACCATTCTCGGTCATTCTAAGCCAGCTGCTAAAGTGAAATGGATGGAAACAGTACTATGCGCTTTGTCTGTCTCTGTAATGTGCTAATCTGTGTCCAATAGGGAGTTGACTTAATGGAACAGAAGTACCAGAAGTCTCTGCTGCTCTACGAAGATGTGAAAAACTTCGGTTTGCCGAAAACGGTGAAAACTGATTTGCGTCGAACCTATTTCGTTTATGGTTGTTCTGGTTTCAGCCGAAGAAGCCGGAGGCGTCGTCATCGTCAGGCGCTAAGAGTGGTCGCACCGCACGCAAAAGCAGACATAGTCGGTCGAAGCAGAAGTCGAGCGGCATTCGTTTCAAGCTGCCGTCTCAATTGTGTCTCTCGGTTGCGCAAAAACTTACCTCTTACTTGACTCAGTCTACGTCGCAGTTACCCTATCCAGCCAATCTTATTGCCTGCAAGGTAAAAAAGTACAGTTAAAGACGTGCATGGTAACACATCGTACAAAGGTTAGATTGTCTGTTGGCCTAGACAATCAATTAACGACACAGCTTACATTACATCTTTTTTGTCTTATTCTTAAACGTCTGCACTACCGACTATAGGCAGTCAATTAACGACTGTGCGTGTATGCGTTTCGACGGTTGTGTTACATGTTAGTTAAGTCTTTTGAACTGCAGTCGGTGATTGATAGTAGGTAACTAAAGCGTTGCTGTAAGTTTTTGAGATCATTTTAAGCAGAAGAAAGAAATTAAGCCTAACGAAAGTGTACGTTGCCTACGATTTAGGTTATTTTACCCTGTTGTGTCTCTCATGACCAAACAGTATGTCAAAAGTGTTCCGATAGTGTCTACTCGATTGAGGTTTTTGCTTGTGTTGAAAACGCTGGACAGAATGGTGCAGGTCGTTATCTGACTGTGCTGCTGTTTCAGATCATATCGAAAACGTGCTCTATGAGTGCAGCGCCCATCTTTCTGCTGAACATCGTAAACGACAGTCAGTTGGCGCAGCTGTTGTCTCTGGCGCTGGACTCGCGGCAGTCGGCCTGGCTGCGTCACTCCATTCTCTGTCTGTTGCTGGATATACTGGACGTCGAGCAAAGATGTCAGCGCTCGGTCTCTGCTAGACTGACAACGCAGGACGCCGCCGCAGCCGCCATCGGTAGTTCGGGAGATGCAGCGACAAGCGAATTCTTAGTCGACGCCAACAGTAACAGCGGCACCGGAACTCTGCTCAACCCGGACACGCCGAAGGACGCTAAGCAAGCCGTCGAGACGGCGCTCGCCTCTGTAAAGCCAGTTGAAATAGCCGGATGTCAGTTGGACTTGGAGCTGAGGACGAAACAGCTGAAATTGGCGTGAGTTGTTTGAGACTAGTCTCTAGTCTGCTTTGATGTTCCAGGTGCAAGGAAGTAATCCACGCGCACTTGAACGCTGGCGAGCCGTTCTCCAATATTGACAAATGGGTCACCTCGGTGAAGCAGACCGAGAAGGGCATAGCTGCTCCGTCTCTCACTGTACTGTTTAGCGTCTCTACATTGTTTCTGATTTTTTAAGCCTTCCGTCTTACAGGCGCAGCAATACAAAGCCAGAATGAACAAGTTTCTCACCTTGCAGTCGGGCGCCGGCGGTCAGTACCTGGTCAACTTGCTGCACGACACACTGAACAGCGCCAGCGCCGCCGCGTCAACCTCGTGGGCCGGTGCCAGCGGAGGCGGGTGGAGCTTCACCGTGCCTCCTCTCAGTGCTTACTCTGTGCCCCCGCCGCCACTCACCGCCTCCACCTTCTCCTCCACTCCCACCACGCCTCTGGTTTCTACTTCTACCTACAAGCCGTCTGACTCGACTGACAACTCGGCTCCTGGTTATATCGCCGCCAAGGAAAAACTGTCCAAGTTATGCGAGCAGATCCAGATGTCCAATTCGCCGATTACGTCGTCAGTTACTATGATGGCCGGTTCAACGCCACCACACCTGGGAACACAAACCTTTGTGCTCGATTTACCGCTGGACAGTGTAGATGTGGGCGACGACGCATCTGGCAGTGCCGACAGTCCCACCAGCCCAACCCCTCTCGAAGCCGACGAATCTGTCAATTCTTCTGTCACTGACCTTTCGACCGCCTCTGTGGCTGACTCCAGGTAGAACCGTTTAGCTATTCTTGAAAGCGTGTAAGCGCTCTGAGCAAGCAGGACCTGTTGGATTTGATATTTGAAAACGGCTTTAGAGGACTATGTATTTACCTTGATATCTGAAAAATTGACTTAGTTGTTTTGGCTAAACTCGATCTTTTAATGAATGAATATCTTGTTTTGCTGTTGTTTCGTTCCTGATCAAATTCCAGAAGTGTTTTGATCAACTGTCCCCCCATTCTTCTTTCGCAGGGAGTGTTTGCGCGGAATATTTGTGTTCAACAATGATTTTGCGGCAGCGTTATTTTCGGAGTCAGCACTCAGACAATTAAACGAAACGGTTGTTTCAGTGAAACTCGTCGAGAGTTGCTGATCGATTTTGAGATCAGACGGCACATCGGTCAGGTGCAACCAGTGAGTGCGTGCGCAGACGAAAGAGCAGAGAGTCAGCTGGGTTGCAGAGCCACCAACGAGTGCCAGCGATGGCTGATTGGTGACGATACCCTGTTGCGCCTTGCTCTGCGCGCCTGCCAGTCGATCAGACGACCCACACCAGATCTGGCAGCTGACACAGCTCTGTCCACCGCTCACGTTGTCGTCTCTGTAGAGGCTTTGTCGACCGTCTTGTCACATTTCTTCGCTCAGCTCACGGCGCAGACCAGCAGCGACTACGTTGAACGCTTGTTTGTCTTGCACTCAGATATTTCGGCTAGTCTGGCAAGTGAGTTGCAAATCTGTGCAGTCTTGAAACGTTTAGTATCAACCTGTAAAAGAATAGTTCTCTATGCATTTCTGTTGCTATGCAGAGAGTATGCGAAATATGTTTAGAACACAGAAAGACGGTGATTTGCGGTCTTCCCTTCATTCCAACCGAAGAAGCGTTCATTGCTGTCCTTAATTACGTTACCAGTTCGTCGGCGCTATCCGAGCATGGATGGGGTCTGGCATTTCGTTTTCTTCAAACCGCCGCTGATTCAAAGGTACACTATGTTCGTTACATTATTTTTAGCTCCTCCAAACAAATCGCTTCAAGGGACCATTCGGCATATTTTAATGAAACACTAGACTTACTTGACTTATTTCTCTTGCCACTTGGGCGTGGCGTGGAGGAACTCTTTCTTTTGCAGCGCTGTTCTCCATCGGTTCCGATTATTTGGGTTTTCTGTAATCGTCCTTCGGTCTTCTCTGAGTACATCCTTCCACCGCGTTCTCGGCCTGCCCAATGGTCTTTTCCATCCGTGTTGTCCCGGGTTAAATTCAAGCAAGGTCTTTGGCAGCTGCTCTTCATCCATTCTGGTCACGTGACCAAACCATCGGAGTCTGCTTTTTCTGGCTAGTTGGGAGGCATACGGTTGCTGTGTTCTTCTCCTGAGCTCATCGTTGGACACGCGCTGGTACCACTTAATTCTTTCCAGTCTTCGTAGGCATTTGTTGTCAAAGATGTCCAATCTCTTCTCTAGTCCTTGGTTCAACGCCCATGTTTCACTTGCATATAGCAGAGAGGAGGTTATCAGGGCTCGGTACATGCTCAGTTTCGTTTTTCGGCTCAGGTCCCTTCTATTCCACAGTACTGTATTTAGGCTTGCCATTTTTCCAACGTTTTTGTGGATTCTTGACTGCAGGTCTTGGTGGCATGAAGCATCACTGGTTATCACTGATCCAAGGTATTGGAATTCCTTCACAAACTCCACACGGTTACCGCTGATCTCTATGGTTGCAGGGGTTGTCAGAAAGTCTGGAGCCATTAGTTTGGTCTTGTCCCAATTAATCTGGAGTCCTAGCTTGTTGAATTCGTCATTGATAGTGTACAATCCATGTTTCAAGTCTTCCAGGGTTTCAGAAAAGAAGGCTATATCATCTGCAAAGTCTAGGTCTTGGATTTTCTTGTCCCCCAGGTGAAAACCTGGGAAGACTTCTTCCGGGTCAAGCCATTTCAGGGCATAATCTATCACCGAGTTGAACAGAGTTGGTGCCAGAACACATCCTTGCCGCACTCCAGTTTTCAGTTCAAAGCTCTTTGACTCGGTCTGTCCGCATCTCACTTTACTGCGTAGTGCATCATAGAGGGCCTTTACCATTCTCTCCAGTTTTGCTGGGATCTTGATTTGTTCAATCACCTTCCACATCCTCTGTCGGTCCACAGAATCGAAAGCTGGTTTCAATCATCTCCACTGTTATCTGATCTGGCCCAGGAGCTCTTCGTCTTTTCATTTGCTTCAAGGTTGACCTTACTTCTTGTTCCGTTACAAGGCACTCAGCTTCAGGATCTTCTGTCTTAGTCAGGCTTTGATATTCATCCAATTCACTGGGAAGATTAGGAGGAGGCCTGTTCAGCAGTTGTTCAAAGTGTCGGCTCCATCTTTCAGTCACTTGGGTCTGCTCTGTTATTTGCTCTCCATTCTCATCTTTCAACTGGGTTTGTCGCATTGACCTGGGTTTTGTCAGTGTTTTCAGTTGTCTGAACATCTCGGATTGATCGTTACGATTTACTGCCTCCTGTAAGGTTCTTGCTCTTTCATTCCACATCTCATTCCTGTCCTTCCTGATTCGCCTGTTCCTCTCTAGGTTCCAGAATCGGTACCGGTTTTGGTCCTGGTTTAGATGAAACACTAGGTGAATATAATAAACGGTTCTCAAAGAACGGAACTTGGTCACTCTTAATAGCTGCGTTCAACGTAGGTTTGGTTTCCGCGTATTCGTCTGGTGCACGTTTGCTGTCTCACATGCCGTAGCATAGTCAGGTTGTCTTTTTTAGCCCGAAGCGGCATCCTTGTTTGCCGCTCTTCTCGAGAAGCGTCGACTGCAATCGTTGCTGGAGGCTTACCTGAACGAAAGCGGGACAGGGGCGCTGGTGTCGGCAGGCCCGGTACTGATTGGAATTTTTACGGAGTTCCTGCATCGACTCTTCAACAAGGCCAGTACTGAGAATAAATCGCTGTTGTATGAGATTGTGGCCAACTTGATGGTTTCCTATTTGAACAAAAGGTCAGTCAGTCTGTTGCTGATTCTTAGGCCTACACAACAGTAGAGTTGATCTGTTCTCGGTGCGCATAGAAACGGCTGGTTTTATTATAAACATTTATTCAATTCACTTGGGTTGAAATGAACCAGGTAACCGTAACTGCAAGAACAGGTTTCAGCGGCACCTTTGACTAGACAGTACACTTGAACCTAGCATATCTAAACAGTGGCATATGGTTTTAGCGAATGCCACGACTCCTTGCCGGTGGAGGTGTTGATCGGAGCAGTCGACGTGCTGCACTCTTGGTGGACCGACTATCACAAATATCCTGTCGACACAGTGGCAGCGCTGATTCGCGTTTCCTGTCGGCTTAGCCGCTCATTTCTGTGCGTCATGTGCCCCAGTCTGCAGCGAGTGTCTGCCACCACCGTTTCGCAGGCTCGTCTCTGCTTCCAACACACCTGCAGCCCGGACGCCAACGCCGACAAGGAGAACCCAGACGGCAGTAACCGAAACGGCTGCGACCGGCTCGTAACGCTGCTCTCCAATATGCTTGCCGAGTGCGCGCGATTCACTGACTGCACGATCGCCGACGACACCACCTACGCCGACTGCGTGGTGCTAAAGGAACCGACGTCCATAGAGCATCTGCTGAGTGCCTTGTCTGTCTGCTACACCAACTGCACCACCCTCAGTGCTGTGCCGGTCTGGACTGCCGTCTCTGTCGGAGACCGTGTGGCGCAGTTGCTGGCTAAGATGGGCGCCAATGCCACGCAGGTGGACGCGTTCCTGGAGGTGATCGTCAAGTACTTGTCTTCCTGCACCTCGGGACAGTCCAGCTGCACCTTGTCTTTGCCCCTCGTCTGGATTCTGACTAAAGTCTTGCATTCCGAATCGACAATGAACATTTTCGGTCAACTTGGTAAGTGCAGGAATACTGAGCAGCGGCCCGAAAAGTTTTAACTCTGTTGTTTCCTAACTTTTCGGTTTAAATTAATGTTTTTCGTCGGAATTCACTGCAACTAGACGATGCAAACTGCAAAAGTTGCATTGTCTGCCGTCTGTATGAGCATTTGTTTGCAGGCGGGTTTCGTGTCGTCTCCGAACAACTGCTGAGAGTGGCTCGCGGCACAGTAGTAGAAACTGACTCACCGCAAGCTCGCGTTTGGCGCCGAATGGCGGCTGTTTCCAATCACGTGATGGGATTCGATGGTGCCGAACCTCCTGGTCGCCGTCCGTCCGATCTCAAAGTTGACGGAATGACCAACTTTGCTCCGCTCTGTATGCATGCATCGAAAAAAGTACAAACAGAATGCTGATTGGTGTTTAGGTCAGATTCAGTCAGGCAGTCCCATGGCGCACCATCTCAATTCTCTGCTGGCTTCAACGCCGCCGCACCGACGTGCCCGAACCGCCGCCTGGTCCTACCATTTCTATCCGGCCGAGATATGGCTTGATATGACACTCACTTTACCGTATCCGATTCTGCTGAAGGAAGTACAAATTCGGCCGCACGCACCGACCTTAAACAGTACGTGCAAGCAGTTCAAAGTCTGTTTCGATGTAATTTGCCTACGGTTTAGCTGGACCTGGAGCAATTCAGATCGAACTTGGTTCTGATGCGTCGCTGCCGTCTTTGACTGTTCTTGGACCGCCGATAGTCACCACCGGTTACAGTCGGATCAGAATTTCAACCGCCAATTTCCCGTACCCTGCGCAAGTGGTAAAACTGACGAGCGCAATGTGCCAACGCAGAGTGAATTGCGGTCTGGCTTGCAGGTCAAGTTGTATTTGAAGCGTCCTCCCGATTCTACCAATCTCGGTCTGTCCCAGATTCTGCTGCTTGGACATTCTCCAACCGCCAAGATTGCGTCGGGCTCTAGTGCGAAGCCAGATTTGTATGTGGCAGCTTGCTAATTGTCTATAGTTGTTTGATTTTCTACTTTTCAGCATTCATTGGCTGTCTCTGTTGGGTCATTTGCTGACGTCGGAGCAGTTCCAATCGTTCAGTGACTATCGTTCGCAGTTGACCAGTTTGCTTGTTTCGTTGCTTGTCCAGTATTCAATGGACTCCAGCTTCTATGAAACAGTCACCCATGTGCTGCAGCTGTTGAACCGGTGTCCAGCCTCAGATTCAGCTGCAACCGTTGCACTGATTGTGTGCCAGACGGCCAAGTCCACTCACGTCAAAGAAGAGTCGTTACCGTGGTTGTGTCAGTTGCTTTATGAGTTCTGCACCCAATCTCCTGGCCATAACTTGCAGGCGTAAGTAACAGTGATTATTCTTTGTAAGTCGGCAGCGTAATTATTGGCACTAAGCGCGTGTTAGCAGCGTGACTATTGTGAATCTGCGAACGTTCAGTCTGTTTTCTTCATGTGCATTTGTGTTTGTCACCGCCTATTGAATTCTCAGGCAAACAGTCTCATAAGGGCTATGGTACGGTTCCTTTTCTTCTGATACGTGCTGATTTGCAGTCTCAATCAAATGATGGAGTTCGTTTCCGAAGTGTGTGTCAGCATCGTGAAAGGCAGTCCGTTGGTGTCGGACGTAGTGGCAGCCCATTGCATCTGGGTCACTGCCTGCGCTCTTTGGACTAGCAGATCACTGGATTCCGATCTTTCGGCTGGGCTTTG
The DNA here is from genome assembly GCA_030248155.1 of Sabatieria punctata. NCBI lineage: Eukaryota > Metazoa > Nematoda > Chromadorea > Araeolaimida > Comesomatidae > Sabatieria > Sabatieria punctata. The sequence goes on from JASANB010005476.1 coordinate 82,970, forward strand.
CAAGTAAAGTGTCGTTGTTGTGTTAGACAGACGATTGATGGTCTTCTTTTGAGGACTCTCTATTCCACTGCAGCTCGACGCGAGTGCGGCCGCGATCTCTTCCGCTCGATCGGCTGGTTGCTCTGTTCTTTGTGCCGTTGCAGCAGCCATTTACTGGTAGATCTGCTTGGTCAAATCAACTTGAACTTGGCTAACTTAGCCAAAAGCAAGACCGAACTGGCACTGATGGGATACTTCGGTCAGTCGCGGCCGGCCGCCCAACATCTCATAGACACTGGTCTCCTCTCGAAGTTGGCCAACCAGCTCAGAAGCGCCACTAACCGTGCGTTTTGTTTAGCAACTTAACAACCTATTTCAGCACTTTATAGGAGTATTCATTAGAGTGCGAACAATACCTAAAAAACCCAATGCCCCAATACCCAATACCAATACCTGAGACCCCCAATACCCCAATACCCAATACCCAATACTTGCGTAGCTGGGCCAAAAATTTCATTTCTGTGGATAGGTAAATTCTAGTTGTGTACACAAGATTTTTGGCACTGCAATTAAAATTTTTAAGAGGCTGGTTGGGCCGCTCTCCAAGCAGGGCGAGAAAATTTTGAAAAATTAGCCCTTCAGAAAGCATTTAAAAGCCGTTTTAGGCGTAAAATTAGCAGAAATTAACAGTTTTGGTACTTAATATATTTCGTAATTCTGTCGTGTTTCTTACTTTACGCGATTTTTTTCCTAACTCGGCCGGAAATTGTGTGCACCACCGCAATAGCCATGGATACGGTGCTAGTACATTACGGTGACATTAGAAATGTCACATTTTTATTTTAGATATGAACAGAGAAATTAATTACTGGTGTAGCGTTTAGAAAACCGTACACTAGGAAATTCTACTAAGGTTTAGTTGATTAGGCCATCCATAAACGACGTCGTTCCAGAGGGGGGAGGGGGGGTCGGCTGAAATGCGACGATAGACGACACACCAGGAGGGGGAGGGGTTAGCAAAAAACGACGTCGCATTTTTTCGGAATTTTAGGGAACTTTGATTGAATTATTTTCAATTTAAGTACATTCTGTCAAAGGTTTCTAACAATGCAGAAATGCTTGCCAGAGTGGTTGTAGGGATTTATTCTATTGATTGTGCAGTATGCTAACAAGAAAACATGACAGTTCTGTATGTACTGCACTTTTATCGGAAGAGGGGTAAAGTGAAAACGACGTCGTCTTAGCAGGAGGGGTCCCCTATAAACGACGCAAGGCGATTTTGGGGAGGGGGCTCCGAAAAATCGGGATTTTGAACGACCTCGTTTATGGACGGCTCCTTAACACGAAAACAGCTTACTAAACCGAATCATCGATCAACCTTTTCGATTTTTTCAGATCAATTTTTCAGGTCAACATCGATTTTTCTCTATTTTTAATTGTCCAATTTAGTATTGGGTATTGGGGGGTAAAAACCCCAATACCCAATACCCAATACCTGGAAAACACCCCAATACACCCAATACCCAATACCCAATACCAGTTCGCACTCTAGTATTCATACTCATGTATGAAAAATGTCGTTCTGCCGTTTTTCTGTTGTGCGACAATTGCTCCGTTTTTATAAAATGCGCTGCGGCCTGTCGGCCCGTTCATGCTTTAAACATGTCGCCCGACAGAAAAGCCGCCGGGCGACTTTTCCACACGAGTACGATTACGCGTTAGCGGAACCTTATATTTTTATAGCGTTAAAAGCGCCGACTGTGCTAAGTATTTTGGTTGTAGGTTTGGCGCCGGGCAACGACGAAGCAGAAGCGCTGTTGCGCTTAACAAAGCTGTTCGCCGATTTGTCTCAGGTGGACGTAGTGAAAGAGTGGCTGGCCACAGAGCAAGGCTCCGTCTTCCTGCCGCAGTTGCTACAGACGGTTGTCGGCCGGCCGGCAAAACGTTGCGTCTCGTTCGACTGGTCGGCGTTAGAGAGCAGCACCATTCAACTGATCCGACAGTGTCTGCTTTGCCACACCACTCACCAGGAGCGCTTCAGCCAAATTCTGTGTCAGGCGTTGCGCGACTGCGAAAACGGGCTAAGCAGCGCTCTGCAAGAGATGGTTTTGAGCACTTTACTGGAAGACGAACGCATACCTGTGCAGATCAGCTGCCCGAGCACTTGCGAGAACAACTCTGTCGGTACGACCATAGCACGCTTGTTTTATTACAGTCAGACATTATCAAAAACAAGGGTA
>JASANB010005477.1:0-28418 GCA_030248155.1 Sabatieria punctata
AAAATGCATGTTAATCTCATCATCAACAATGAAGACAGAAGCAAAAAAGGAATTAAACAACTCAGCCTTGTCTTTAGATTTTGCAACAACAGTTCCATCCACTTTTTCTAGTACGGGTAATTCTGATAAATGGCAAAAACATTACAGTCTGTTTACAGTAGCTGGTGGTCACTCGTTTCCCTGTTTAAACTCCTTTACCACAAACCGACTTCCCTGCTTCACTCTCTCAACAATCACTCCGTCACGAATCAGCAGAGTGCGGTCGCCGTTCTCCTGACGCAGTTCACTCAGTTTGTCTCGCAATGCTCCTTCCTCACGTCGTTGTTTGTCAGTAAGATCGTGACGGAAGAACGCCTCACTAATACCCGCCTTAGCCAACGCATCTTTCTGATTGAACAGAGTCTTACGTTTGTCCCACGGATTCGACATTTTCACTTTTATTGGGCGGTTTGGATTTCTCTGACGATGGCCAGTCTGACCCATGCGGAAAATCTCAGTAATCGCAGATGGAAGAGCTCCAGCATTCGAAACCACCTCCTCCACCAACTCGCGGTCGTGCTCGTCGGTAGACTCAGGAAGATTGACCAAAACCAAATTGTTGGCCTTCTCTCGTCGTTGTTGCAGTTCGTCAAAGGCAGAAACAATCGAGTCAGGTGTCATGTCAGCGTTTGAGGTCGGCTGACCACTCTCAAGGCGTGTCAGGCGTTCGCGCAGCTCTGCATTTTCCTTCCTCAGTTCGTTGTTCTCTTGACGCAGCTCTTTCAACTCTGAGAAAAAGCGTTCCTGGCCATTTAGTAACGCTTTTACGAGCTCCAAGATCTCCGACAGATCAGGCTGAGACGAGCTTTTCTTTGACATCTCACGAAGCAAAAAACAACAGACACGCAGTCAAGTGTAGGCGTCTTTTTACAGCGTGTGGCCAGCAGCGTAAAACCGGTCAACCGCTCAGCACGAGCGCAGCGCGATAGGACCAAGCATACAGTAGTGGCGTTTCGACGAACTTCAAAAATCAAATCACAATTGTTCAAGAAGAGTGGCTGTGGCACAACCGGGACAAAAAACTCGGCCAATAAAGAGGCATTTTAAAGGCAATTTTCAGGGCCACTGGTTTCCTCGCACTAGCATTCAACCTTTTCACTTCCTTATTATTTTTAGCTGAATTATTCTTCCTACCTCCGCTTGAAAATGGCATATGCTGACTAGAGTGCACACAAACCCCGACACCACCAACAGATTCAGAACACTTCCCCGGACCGGAAGCCCACCATGCGATTTTTGTACCTTCGTCATGTTTTCAGGAAAGCAATTTTTCGTTTTTTTTTACAATTTGAGGCATGAAAATGGATACAACACAATTGCCAGTATAACTGCGTTTTTAGTTGTATTTGAGATCAGATTAGCGTTTTTTCAGCGATTTTTTAAGTTATTGGTACTCTACCTACAAAATAATCCTTGAATTGGGGCTGAACCCCTTCAGCGGAGGAGGTGGTACATTGCATGCATTATGAATGGGCAGTCAAAAGTTCTACCGAGCCAATCGACCATCTCCATAATTCCAGTGAAAAATTTTTCTTCCTCTTTCTCGGGATTCGTATCATCATAGCGCAAGTAGCAGTTGCCTCCAAAGGCCTAAACCTTGTTCTCCAGTAACAATAATACTTTAAAGTGGCATAAAACCACTACTTTAGCGTAGCCAAAATCCACATTGATAGCTTTTGCGTGGCCGATGTGCAGCAGTCCGTTCGGCTCGGGCGGAAAACGTGTGATCACCTAAAAGCATGAAACAGTCAGGCACTTAACGCCGTTTATGGTACCGACACCATATAAGGCGCCGGTACCATAAATGGTTACGGTACCATATATGGTACCACTACCATATGGTACGAAATCTGAACAGAGTGGTACCATATATGGTACCGGTACCGTTACCAATGCGAAGGTAGGGGTACCATTATATGGTACCACCACAGGCCTCGAAGTTGGGGGTAATTATGGTGCCGGTACCATATATGGTACCACTACCCTAGGTTCCGGTACCATATGGTACCGGCACTCTATATGGTGTCGGTACCATAAACGGCGTTAAGTGCCTGACTGTAACACAGGTCGTATCAATCATGACTAATTTACCAGCTTTAAACCATTCACTTAATTTTATCTCATTGGTACAGACCGGGGTCAAGTCTAATTTTTCTATTTTTGGGGACACCCTTCAGAAATGAAAGGAGACCATTGTCCTCTGGGGACAACTGACGAAAATTTTGATCAGTTATCCTTCAAAACGAATTTAAACGGTACTCTGAGCGTGAAATTAATAGATTTTAACAGCTTAAGAGGCCTAAACCGATTTTTTCATTAATTAACTTAGTATGTCGTCCCCAAAAAAGATGTGCCCATCCGAGTCAGTTCCCTTCGAGGGGACAATTGACCCCTCGTCACTTGTACCCCACCGGAGCTTTTGCTCCCTGGTCTGCTCCTCTAAGTGACTATAGAATAGCAGAGTCGAATCTTCCAACATGGAGCGGTTATTAAAGTTTCAATTATCGAGATCGACTCCCAGGGACCTTACGCACACGATCGGCAGTACGTTTGTGTTCGACTTTCAGTAGTAGTGACCCCTAACAAAATAACCTTTTCTTGTTGTACAGTCAGGCAGTTAAACGATAGGTACCTAGGCTAAAGTACTCGCATGCCTACGTAGTTGCACTTAGACGTGCGTTAAGGCGTTGCGGGTGGCCCTGACACCACCTGGGTTGGTTTTTGCGAGAGAAGTGCCGAAGCATTCTGTACCCCTGGGACCGGCCTTGCGCACAGACTCCTTTTAGCTCATTTACCTACTGGCTGTGACCAGCTTTCGGTGGCCTGGGTGGGGCTTTGCTAAGTCTAATTCCAGTCAAACTGGTTTCGAACCCACCATATGGTACCCCTACGCATGGCCATGGGTGTCGGTACCATACGGCACCACTACCAAAATATATGGTACGAAATCTGAACAGAGTGGTACCATAGTACCACCACAGGCCCCGAACGTTGGGTGCCACTAGCCTCGGCACCGTTACCATATGGTGCGGGTCAGACATGGGCTAGCATTTCGGCTGATGGGGGGTAGAATTTTCAATTCCTGATGGGGGCTGAGGGGGGTAGGAACACCAGATGGGGGGCCGAGGGGGTGGTAAGCCAAAAAGTCCGATTTTTGCCGAAAATCAGCGTTTTTTTGGCTTATTTTTCATTAAAATTAGCTATTCTGAGCTCATTTACGCCTATTCCAGGCATTTTTTATCATAATTTTCTATACAAAATTCTTCCCAAAAATTCCTGATGGGGGGTAGCGGCCGGCTGATGGGGGGTAGATCAGAGCCTGATGGGGGGTCAACCACCCCTCAGCCCCCCCTTTGCCCATGTCTGGTGCGGGTACTATAAACGGCGTTAAGTGCCTGACTGTTGTGGACCCAGCTCAGTGGGAGGGGAGCGGCTTCTGACCTTTCCTCCGGTTCGATGCAAGTGTTTCTTGAGCAAGTGCATAGTCTGCGCGGTAGTAACGTATCCTTCAGTCTTATAATTTTCTCCTGGCTTGTGGAAATGCACTTTGCGGCGCATCAATTCCTCTATAGTGTCGGCTCCTTCTGACTCTAAAATCGACATCCTGTTTCGCCGAACGCGCCAACAAAGCGGCTGACAGACAGACAGACAGACAGACAGACAGACAGACAGACAGACAGACAGACAGACAGACAGACAGACCTTCTAATCCGTTCTCTACCACTGCCTTAGTCGGTTGTTGTTGTTTCTTCTCAGCTGGTTTGTTGTTGTTGGTCTCGGACCGCTTCGGCTTCTCGCCTTTCACTGGCTTCTTCTTACTCTGCATTTCGTCGGCCGTTTTCGGGCCGAGCAACTCGATCACCTGTAGATCTATTTCGTGCTTGACTTTCCCGCCGTCCGCCCATCTCAGCAGTTGACGCACCTCCGCTAGAAAGACACTCTTGTTATTCACAATTTTACTGATTTCTCTTCTTCCGTATTCTATGAGCGAGACAAACACAAGATGGCTGACTAGATATTTTTTTTGTGGTTACAGCCAGAGACGAGGGTTATCCCTAAAAGATTTGCAACAGAGAAGGCATTGGGGTCTGCACCGGTAGAAACAAACAATTTTTCCGTTCAGCTCACCTGAACGGAAAATTTCGCGCAACTGCTGCATACGAACAAGCTGACGTTTTGTCCTGCAAATTTTGTCAGCCACTACAGTTTCAACGAAACAAACTCTAGACCAATTTACACTGCAAACAGCCAAGCATTTAGTTAACAGCAGCCTTTCAAATTTTTCAATTCAGGTGAGCTGAACGGAAAAATTGTTTGTTTCTACCAGTGCTGAGCCCAAATTCTGGCAGGGGATAGGGTACTAAAACGCTAAAAATCGAAAAGAAGCGCTAAATTTGGCTCATACACAGCTAAAAATGCCGCTTTTAAAAGCAATTTTAGTGTTTCAAATTCTAAAAAATTGCAAATATCTGTAGAACAATTGATTGGGGAGGGAAAATTGTCTCTTTGAAGGGGTCGTCCGATCGAGGTCTGGCCTATGTCGGGTTGGAGCAGACTCGGATGACAGGAAAAAGCAATTCACCTATTAACCGGCCCATGTTAAAGTTGTATCTATCTCTTTGCAGATCGCTTTTGAACTTGTTAATCACTTCGGCTACCTGAAATGAAGAATGTCAAACAGAAGACTAACAAGAGCGAGACATACAAGGGCGGTGGCTTGCAGACTTAACCGTCCTCACCGGGAATACTATCCCTATGGCCAGAAATTATGACGACGATTTTGGCAAATTTTCGGCTACCGATACCATGGTACGGAAGGGAAACTGACCCGGTCCGGAACCCTTAAGGAGGTGAGGCAGATTTAGACTTTCCAGGTACTGGTAAGGTAACCACAAACTACTAACTGAGTGTATAACAGTCAGGCACTTAACGCCGTTTATGGTACCGACACCATATAAGGCGCCGGTACCATGGTACCGGCACCTTCTATGGTGTCGGCACCATAAACGGCGTTAAGTGCCTGACTGTATAATCTGAGATCAGACACCGGGATTTCCCCACCCACCCACCCGAAGCCGACTTTTGTTCCTGACCCACCCAACAAAATGGCCGCGGCCCCTGAAATCGGTAGGCCCACCACAAATGTTCAGATTAAAACTACCCCAACCCATTTTCCGGGCCATGTATGATGTGAGTGTAAAAAGAAGAAACCGTTTGTTCTATCTGCTCGGCAGTGACAGTGACTCCGGCTCCACACTCCTCCAGAAAGCTCTGCTCTTCCACCTCACTGACTGTGTGTGTGAGCAGGTAGTCGAGGGCAGCGTTCATCTGCAGTTCGTTCTTTATGTTGCCGTTGCAGATCTGTTTCACCAACAAAGGCATGTGCTGTCGGCATTGCGGCTTTAGTCTGGTGGCCGTGTGGTACAGCAGAGTGCCTTGCGTCTTGCTTATGCCGTTCTTGGTGTGGTTTTGAGTCTGAAACCGACTATCTAGAGAATTCTCAATCAATTTAAAGGTCCTCGATCCGATCCGATGTGGCGGGGGCGTACGATGTAGAGCCCTACGATCAGACCTGCACGGTCCATTTCGCGACCCCTGATATCGTCATCTCGGATGCTATGCCCTTCTTTCACTGCCAAGCCACTCCTAGCCTTGCTGTTGGGTGCCAGGCGTGGTGACGTCAACAGCCGTCCGGCCAGTAACACTAAACCGGTATAGGCCTTATTGCTGGTTTCTCAGACAGTCCCTGATCTTCTTTTCCTCCAACACAAGCATGCTTTGGGGAGCGGCTTCGGTGCAATGGCAGATCCAGTCGGTTCCCATTTGCCTACTCGCTGTAACCAGCTTTCGGTGGTCTGGGTGGGGCTTTGTGCCGACCACCAACTCTGCAGCAAGAAACTTGCCGCGCCGAGAGGATGAGCGCATGACGTCGCGCACAGTGGCTATGCGGCCTAAACCACTACAACTGCGCCGGCCAACCCGACCTCATTCTGTTCTAATGTCGAACTTAGGTCGCCATTTGTACCCCTATCGTACGACGTTACGTACCTCTGAAACGATAGCCTCTAAAAATTTGGAAACAGCCGCATTTTTCAAAGTCTCCTTGGCTTTCTGTTCGGATAGTCCGATTGAGGTGAACAATTCTAACGACATTTTGCTCTCTCACACCTAAACAGACAACCTAGTTGCATCATACAACGCATGTTATTATTTGCTCTCAACACTTCGCCTTACCGCATCTAACTGCACCTGCCAATATAACCTTGCGCTGCGGCGTGGTTGAGAAAATCTCTTAATAAAAGTACCGTACTCAGGCGACAAACCAGCTGAACATCATTTAACACTGCAACCGGCGCTAATTTTAATCAGTAGGGAGAAGGTGAAATCACTACAGAAGCAACGCAGAACTGCTACACAACACTTAGACGAGACCCTGTCTTTCTGTTTGCCAAATGTGCCTCCAAGATTTTAGCGAACAGCGGTCGGTTAAGTAGCATGTAGGCAACGGAGAGCAGTTGACCGGTCTGTCTGTGAAAGAGAGGGTAGCCGGAGCTGAAGAGGTCGTGACCCAGTTCCAGACCCATTCCGAAATCGGCCTCATCGTTGGCGAACTGCACGTAGGTTACCATTTCCTCCACTTTGCTCATTTTGCCTTCTCTCACTTTCTCTTCGTCTGTACTGCCGATTACAGTCAAGAGTTTCTTGAGGGACGCTGAAAAGTTATTACTGATCGCCAGTTTCTCCAGTTCTACCAAATACAGTCTGGCACTTAACGCCGTTTATGGTACCGACGCCATAATATAGTACCAGTACCTAGGCGACTGGCACCATATATGGTACCCCCACGCTCCATATATGGTACCCCTACCACCGAATTGGTAACTGTACCGATACCATATAAGGTACAAGTTCATTCAAATTTCGTACCATATAAGGTGATGGTACCATAATGGTATATGGTACCACAACAGGCCCCAAACGTGGGGTACCATATATGGTGCCATGCCACCAGCCTAGTTACCGGTACCATATGGTGTCGGTACCATAAACAGCGTTAGTTGCCTGACTGAAATAGGCTCACTACCATACGGCAGAACCGGTATTTGAAAAACCAGAAGTCCATACAACTAAACAAAAACCCAGACATGCACCTATGCACACAAGTGATTTACATGTTGGGTTATTGCTGGTTTGTCTGGTGCACATGTGCGTTGTATAAAGTTATTTTATCTTCTATACATGTAACAGGGGGTGTGGGATCTGGCCCCACCCCGCTTAGCCCAGATCACCCTCGGGGACCCCACGGCGATTTTTCCGACCCCCTTTCCGATTTTCCTAACAAGTTTTCCAGCCCAAAATTGCGACTTTTTTTAACTTTTGAGCGTTTTTAGTACCCAACCCCCCGCCTAGAAGTTTGGTTCAAAGCCCCGACCTGCGCCAGATCCATATAACCCCTCCCCATCGACGGATGACCTGTTATGTACAATTGCACCAGTTAATTAGTGTACATACCACGTACACGTCAGCAACATGCTTCTCAGAGCCTCAAAAACGAATTGAAATTGAAATTCCTTCCCACAATTGCAATTTTTCACCCGACCTCAATGTTCCGAGACCGAGCCGTATGTCTGGCAGTTAGTGTTAACCGGTTATCAGACCTACAACCTAACCCAGACCAGTGATTCACCATTAGTTTCAGGCAGTTCTCGATAGCCGACGTCATTTCGCACGGGAACAACGATGCCGGCGCCGTGCAAAGTCCAGGCCACCACGCTTCTTTTGCGCTCGCGTACCCGAGCCGAATTTGCACTGAGTGAAAGATCATGAGTGGCTGCCTCTTTCTCTACCGCCTCCAGCAATGATTCAGCTTTGTCCGATTTTGCCTCTTCTAGAAGAGCTCTAAAATTGGTCGGTCCGGTTAGAAACTGATCGAATGTTGAGAATACTTGACACCCGCAAACAAGTTGTCCCCCACAACTGAGATTTTGGCGAAATGTTCGGTGCTGTTTGGAATCGAACACACAACCGGTGACCTTGAACCATCAGTACAGTGGTCTCTGCAACCAGTAAACAATCACTACACATACGCAGATTTCTTGCCGTGCACGCTGATATTATTATTACACCGATACTTATACATGCCTGTACACCAAAGGATCCCTCTGGAGATGACTTTATTTATTTATTTATTTATGACAACTTCAATTGTGGAAGCAATTTGTGAGCTATACGTTTTACAATTTCGTCTGCAAAACAGCGATTTTTTGTTTTAGTTGAGCCAAGACTAGCGCCGATAAACATTTTAAAAAATCCTTTAATTTTCCCTGACCATGTCTGAAATTCCCTGACCGTTTTTAAATTCCCTGACCCGTATGAACCCTGACACTGTACCCAACTGATTTTATTTGCTGTAACCGGTGAAAGGGGAAACTTGAAATTACTCAGTTAACATAAGAATTGTCACACACCTGAGATAAGCAATATGCGACGTTTCACCGACCATAACAGTCTGAGCCTCGGGAATGTCGCTGTAGAACCGCCAGTGCAGCAGAAATTGCTCCTCTGACACATCGGAGCCTTCAAACTTTCCGGCTAGCCAGTCGAAAGGCCCAACCAATTTTATTGCAGCTTCAGAAAAGGCATCTAAGAAAATATCAGTACTAAGACTTGAGAAGGTGTAAAAATTGCTGACTACAACTGTTACCTGACGGTTGCTCAGACTTCAGTCGACAGGCCAACTTCCAAAGCTGATAGAAGTCGTCCGGCATGTGAAACAAAAATTTCTGCTTTATCTGGCTTTTTTGTTCATCGGATACGTCAGCTGAGAAATCTGAAAGAAAAGAAAGGCATACGACAATGTATTTTGCTCCAAGACAGGTTGCATGCGATACGACATACACGAAGCTTATTACCAGACCGACGATTTTGTTGGCATTATCTCTGAATTTAAAATAAAACATCCGAAGCGAAGCATTTTTTAACAGTTATGCTCTTAAGGCATATCCAAATGATGTAAACGAGGCTACGTTCAACTCGAAAAACTGGGTATTTTGAAAACTCGGTTACGAATCGAGGCTCGGTTTAAAAATATACCAAGTTTGTGTAAATTATTTCCATACACATACTAGGAGGTTACCCCCTAGCTGGAAAGACCAAACCATCCTTACCCCGAGACAGGTTAAGGGACCCCGACCCAAAAATATAAGTACTAGTAGTGGCTCCAGTACTAACAAACTGGCTTAGAAATCACTAACTTTTAGACTAAAATTCCCTTGAAAAGCCTTTGGAAACCGAATTTGGCGTTTCCACTGCTGATATTTAAAAGAAATCGGTGTTTTTGGAAGCCCTTTTGTCATTTTTTGCTTATTTTTAGCTCTAAAACGCTATTTGGCAGCTTAAAACAGCGATTTTTAGCGTCCTTATTGAAAAAATGTGCTAAAATCGCATTTCCAGGCGCTTTGGAGCTTTTTTAAATTTTGGACCACCCTCTGGGCGAAACACCCCTCGACCCCCCGCCTGAGGGAAACCCCTCCCCCTCCCCCAGGTCCACCCGGAGATGTTACATGTGTGCCAGTGTCAGCTACCTCCATGACTTCCAGATGCTTGTTCCACTTTTGATTTCTTGGCTGGACCTGCCTGGTCGGAGAGTTGGCTCTGTAAAACTGCTTCAGCATCGGCATCATGTTTACGTTTTTGAACGGAACAGCTTGCGGATTTGTCTTCGCTCTCACTTGTTTCCGCTTCCTAAAATTACACTCTATTTAAGAGCAGACAGAAACTAGGGATGGGATCGGTGGAGGGCATTTTTGTACCGTATAGATAGTTTTAAAGAGTGAATTACTCGGAAATTCGATTACGAATCACAATATTTATTTCGTATAGATAGTTTTAAAGACTGAATTATTCGTTTTTTGCTTTACGAATCACTATATTAATTTCTACTGTTTTTGACGACAAAAGTCAAAAGACTCAAATTGACCTTCGCTTTAGAGATTGCATGAGCGAGCCGGTTTCCGGCACTAATTGCCTGTCCAAACAGGAATTTCGACAACTTTGAACGAAACTGAGACACGGTTTGTGCGTCCGCAGTTTCAGATGGCAGACTATTCCATATCGGTAAAAACCACCGGCAAAGAAATTCTTGCCTAAGCCCAGCCGGGTATGCGGCACAAGCTAATTAGCGATAAAAAAGTTCCAAACAGGTGAGCGCTAAAACTTGACCGAAATAGGCGTCGTTCTCATTCATTGCCCCGCATAAAACATAGATACGGAATGCTACGGCAAGGTATTTTTACCGCTCCCATCCCTACGCAAAACAAATCTAAATCTAACCGACTTTACGTTGTCTTGTTGTTTAGCAGCCGACTCCTCACTTGGTGGATGCCAGTAGTTTTTGCGATGTTCAGCATTTTTCCTGTAGCACTGCGCTCCGTACTGACAAGTCGGTCTCTTCTTTGTTACAAATTTCTCCATCACACTAACAACATAAGGCAAGGGCAACAACAAACTGGCGTTCGTTCGGTTTGACGAGAAAGAAGAGAATATGCGAGATTACTCCGATTGCAAATTATTAACAAAGACGACTAAATGTGGCATTAAACGACTGCTGACGATGCCCTGAATATTTTATTTTGCACACAAACAACCAATCAATTAGTGCACGCTCAGCTCTACGTCCCATTAGAACCTTTTTACCTGTGTCCAAATCCTGATCTAAAAAACGGGTAATATCGAATCGGCGCTGGAGGAATCGGCGCTCGGCGCTAATTTTTGAGCTGTTGCGTGAACATCTAAAATACTAAGAAGCGCGAAATTTAAATTCTTCTGTTGCGTGAACATCTAAGATACCATACCCAGCGCGAAATTTAAATTCATAACATATTATTTTCGAAATTTCTCGTTGTGCAAAGGATTGCCTCACGATTATTTCTGATTTGAAAAATACACAGTAAAGAACCCTGCAAGGACTCGACCGAATTCAAGTGACTCGAACTCTTCGGAAGCTGTAAGTTTCTAATGTCCACATTGTGAGGGGGATAGACCGATAATAAGTTCACAGCTGGCCGGCACAGTTGTAGTGGTTTAGGCCGCAAAGCCACTGTGCGCGACGTCTTGCGTTCATCCACTCGGCGGGGCAAGTTTCTTCCGCAAAGAGTTGGTCGTCGGCACAAACAAAGCCCAACCCAGGCAACCGAAAGTTGTTACAGCAAACCATGTGTTGGGACATACGGGAACGGGGACAGCTACCACTGAGACCGCTCAGACTGACACCGAGCATGTGTACCTGTTAGTAGTAAAGGCAGCGAAGGAAGGGCAGGATGCATATGGGTGTGCGTGATGGGCCCGCAGTGTGGCGTAACGCAGGGGCTACGACGGCCCACCAACCCTGCCTATCCAGGGGGGTAGCGTGGGTACACCCCCCTTTGCGGCGGAGGTACAGTAGGAAGAAAAAGTCTGCCAAAAATATAAGAAACTCTAATGAATTTGTACTAAAACTTTCTATTTTGTGCTCAGAATGCCTTCTAAATGCGTTTTTGAAGATAAATTTTCAAAATTTTCTCGCCCTGGTTTCTCGTCCCGCAGAAGCCCAACCAGGCCACTATAAACTACTAAAACTTGTAGTTTCTGTTAATTTTAAGTTCGGAATGCGTTTTAAACGCGTTTTTGAAGGCAAATTTTGCTAAATTTTCTTACCCTGGTTGGGCAGCGGCCCAACCAGGCACTTTCAAAATTTTACACCACCCCCTTTCCAAAATCCTGGATACGCCACTGCTTTTAGCACGCCCATCCACAACACCTATTGGCCAGTGCCATGCCATCATGATGGCAGAAGTATAAATCCGCCTTAAGGCTGTCTGCATTATGTAAGAGGGGGAACATGTTAAACTCGCGCAGCTGGTTACGGGTGTATAATTCAATATTTTAGCCCAAGCGCAACCTTTTCCCGCATTAGCGCTACCGTATTTTCTCGCCGAGCGCCGAGCGCCGATTCCCCCAGCGCCGATTCGATATTACCAAAAAACGTGCTGTGCGTACCCAAATTGCAATATTTAACAAAAATAAATAAACATAGTACCAAAAACTGTTTTTGACATATATAGATTATTATTTACACGCCAACAACCAATTATTACTGTATGCTACCAAGAATATAATGCTACCTCTGATTGCGCGCTTTCATACATGCCGCCTGGTGCGTCGTTGGTATCTCCCGATCAAAGTGGCCCATTGTTTTGGCGGTCTGTACCAAAGTGGTCCAAATGCAATTTCTGATTGTTTCGGCTTCTGCAATGCTGTGAAGTGAAACAGAGTGTTCTTGAGGCACATACACCTGACCTGATGTAGAAAACCGAAGATTCGGATTAATCTGCTAGAGCACAACCACTTTTAATGTACAAACGCGTTCTTTGTTGATTTTACAACGGTTACTCTTGCTGCTTGCCGCCGTCTCTGTCCGCCGGGCCACAAGCAAACTCTATGGGGAAAAGGTTTTACTAAGCAAAGACCACTTAGCACTGTTTAATCTACCCGTGACGAATTCAGTTCCAACCAAGCCTCTCCTCAACTGAAAGGCGTTCGAAACCGTGCCATATCTCTACTTAGGGTCGAAATTAGTGCGAAACCGCATTTTATTCAAAAACATTCTATGCATTACTAAGAAAGATCGTCTAGGTGTTATTGTTTCTAACAGAACAACATAACAACTCTCAACTTGTAACTGGCACGAAAACTAGAAGCTAACTAGATGCATTTTTACTACAGGAACGCTTCAAGAATCCAGCGTAAAGCATAGAATATATAGAATGAGGTGACACATGTACTACAGAAGAATCGCGACAGAAGAACGAGCAAACTAATCAGACCAGTAATCCTACAACAAAATCAAGCAGATGTAGCTTATTTTTACCACAGTAGCTGCAGAATGTCGTAAATTGACGCCAAAGCGGCATGTCGTTCTAAAACGTTGATAAGTACAACATATATGGAGTCTGTAAATTTTCTTACTTGGGAAACAACAACTACATTCTTGGATGAAGCAAGCACAGCGGCAAAGGCTAATAAGAAAACGCCGCAGTCATAGCCATTGTTTTGCTTAGGACAGTCCTAAAGCAAACAACGTATTAATCAATCTGTTTTTCGGTACCACTGCTATCTCGGTGTGCCAATTCTCGTCAGGTGCACCGGTGGCACCGTTTCTGTGGGCCATCTTGACACACACACATGCCCTGAAGAAACGAAAAAGGAGATAATTAACAGGATTATAAGAACTACGCAATCCACTTACAGCAGCTTTGCCATTATGACCTCTGCTTCGTATTGATAGATTCGATTCGATGTGACGGGGGGGGTCGACCAGACGACCCTACGATCAGACCCGAGGGTCCATTTCGATGCCCCGTATAATCGTATTGATAGATTAGCTGTGTTATTTCTTTTTGTTCTCAAGGAACGCCGAATCCCGTCTTTGGACGACCACGGCCAACGACGTTGCATTTTAGACGATCAGCTAAATAAACTGGAACTACTTACAAATCTTCCCACTACAAAAAGTCTGAAAAACACGTCTGCACCAGCACACCGAAAGAATCAGTCAGGATTTCCAAAAATAAATGGAATTTTTGTTGTTTAGACGGTTTCACGCGTTGACAGACCGTAGAAGCGATCGCAAAATAAATCTAACGGGCCAGCTATATTTTGTTCGATTTGCTAATTAAATCTACCGCCTGCTAAATAGCGCTAAATATTGATCCGGAGATCACCGGCCCGCACCATGCCGCCTTATTTCGACTAGTGACCGATTACCCCTGGAACCATCTCTAGAAAAATTGCTACATAGAACCAAGAAGTTCTCTAGATCATCTGTTGAAGATAGCTACCAATTTCACGCTGTGAGTAGGCCTACCTTAGAAGAATTTCCGTGAATTTACTTTCAAAGATGTTGGACAATAATTTCTAAAATTGAAACAAAATGGACATATGAGCACATGAGTAGATACAGTTTGACAATTTACGATCGATTAGTCATAAATATGAACTTTCGTGCAAGCCCGAAGCCCATGGCCCATTTTTTAAGCAAAAATTTAGACAAAAAACATGTGCACTTGAAACACTAATCTACGCAAGTAGTGATCATCCCACCTTCCTCTCTAATATTTAAATTGAGCGCAGGAGCGCCAGCGCAATTCCAGCAGAACGAACGGTGTATGAATGATTTTGATTCCCGGCAAATTCGCCATCCGTAAAACTTTCTAAAGTTGTCAACCGCAACGACCCAAGCGAGAGCCTAAGCCCTAAGCTTATCAAACAAACATATTACAGTCCGGTACTTAACGCCATTTATGGTACTAGCATCATGGTGCCACGGCAGCGCGTTGAAGGGCTCTTTTTGAGTATGCGCGTCCTCTTCTGTCAAGTACAGAATAAAGTTGAACAACAACAACAAGCAGGCCCCGAACGTGGTGGTACCATACCATATACATATATAGTGATGGTGACGGTACCATATATGGTGCCGCTAGCCTAGGCACCAGTACCATAAACGGCGTTAAGTGCCTGATGTGCTACATAGGTTTTACGAATGCTCTAATTTGAAAGTAAGCTTTTCTCACACGATGTTTAACCCATACATACAGAGTCGAGCCCGACTTGCCCCAATTAGGTAGGTTGGAGTGCTCGCAAGTACTGCATCTTTGTGGTGCAGATGTGTGTTGAATAAATTTGTTTTTGCATAAATCGAAGAGTTTGAAATTTTGGACAATGTTTATGTTTAAAAGGGGCAAAGAAGTTTAACACGATTATATCTGCACCAGTAAAGTACGTCAGCAAACACAGTAAGCAATTACACAGAAGCAGAATGCACACAAGGAGCAAGAAATGTGTTAGATTTTGCCGTAGCACTGGGAACGTTTGTTTTTGCACAAGCTGCGACACGACACCGTTGTTTTGCGGTCGGCACTGGCCGCTGAGTCCGGACAACAGAGTTCTTTGTGTCCAACCAAGCAATAATGACCGTCCCCTGACTTGTCCTCCTAAAAACACATACATTCTGGATTTCTTCGCCCGTTATCCTAGAGAAACAACATTTTTCACCTTGACTTTGGTGAATCCAGGGGCGTCGGTGACACAATTTCCTTTGCATATTGGTGAGGTTCCCACCCATTTGCCATTGCAGCATTGCAGTCTTTGAAAAGCCAAATAAGCGCCAAAGCAGGGGTCTTCAGGCTGACAGACTCGTCCGCAGTTCACAAACGACGGCTTTTTCGGATCGCCGAAACCCAGCGGACAGCACTTTACCGACATGTAGCGCTTCTTGCGTACGTCCTTGTCTATGTACTGAAACAGGTGTGCACTGCATTGGTGCAATACAGAAGCGAATCACAATTTTCTTGGCGTTCGGCACTGCCGGGGTGTTGTTGTTGGCACAGGCGAGGTAGGCCTTTTTCTTTAGACCAGTGGTTGAGTCGAACAGACCAGGCACGAAGACTGAGCCAAAGAAGGCGAACAGGGCCAAGATATTGTGCTCTGTGCCGGTCTTGTTAGTCCAGAAGCCCTGACAGCACTGATCGATGACAGTTGAGTTGAACCGGCGCTCTTTTCGGTCTTCTTCGTTGTAGTCATCTCCTCCTTCAGAGAAGTGGTCTAAATCTGAAGCAACCACTGCAGAAATGAAGTACTAATCGCTTTTATTTTTAAAAAGGGCTAGTGGTTGAAGAAGTTTATCAACTAGTTGGCACTCGCACACAACACACACAAACACACGCGCACACAAACGCAGCCACTCGATAACTTGACAATACAAAACACTCTCGGAATCACGCATTGCTTCATCACTCCCCATCCGGATGTCGACTGGGCCTCATCTGTGCCTGACAACCGGGGAAACGATCTGAATCGATATGCTCTGCCTCCGCTGACTCGGCGTCTCCAGTAACCTGCTCTGCTCTGACACCATGTTGACCCGATCTTGTGCGCGCCACGTTTCGGCCTTTCTGCGCCTTGGCCTTCAACTGATGACTTGTCATTGGCGTAACGGAATGCCATCTCTTGTGAAGCGAATTCAAATGAACTGTGATTCTTCTCCACCTCTGTCCTCGTCTTCTCACTCTCTCCCCCCCTCCCTCTCAACTCTCCTTCTCTTCTTCCTCCTTCTTTTCTTCATCCTTCTTCCTCTCTTCATCTTCCATCTTCTTCTCATCACCTTACTCCTCAGCACTCTCTTCCTCTTCATCACTCTTTTCACTCCATTTCTTCTCTTCGACCTCTTTCTCCTTCTTTCTCTTAACATCTTTGCCTTGTCGCCTCTGCCTCCATCTTCTTCCTCCTTTTCTCTCTTCCTTCTCACTATCCTTTTCAAACAAAAACCAGAGCTAATATCTTCACAAGGTGCTTGCTGCACAACATCAATGGGAACAGACCCAGAACGGCTTTCCGCCAAACAAAGAGACTCTGGAACTCCATCAACTAACTGCGCATCATCTTTCTCAACTTCTTTCGGCACATCTGCCTTCTGCTCCTCCACACACGGACGAAGATTAGGGGCTTGAGACGTCTTCACTAGGGACTTGCGAGGCTGGGTTAGGGACTTGGTAAGCGCAAGGAGAAAACGATTGTTGAGGATGCGTTGTTCTTGTTGAAAGCGGTCGAATTGTTCTTGTTGTTGTTGTAGTTGTTGCTGAAGCTGAAGGCGTTCTTGTTGGTGATGATGTAGTAGCTCTTGACGTTCTCGTTGATGGTCTTCTTGTAGCTGACGCTTTAGAAGCTCTAGATTTCGTCGTCGGTGGTCTTGAGAGAGTTGTAGTAGACTAGAGTAGACTGACATTGCAGCGAAGTAGCAGGAAACCAAGTGAGCGTCAGTGGGGCACGGCTGTGCCTGACGATCACGAACCAAGGAACACGAACGTGAGAGTTGAAAACAGGAAAACAGAAGAAGCGTTGTAGTAGAACCAAATGAAGGTGGGCTCGATGGGTACTCGGCACCAAATGAAAGAGTTTATCAACTAGTTGGCACTCGCACACAACACACACAAACACACGCGCACACAAACGCAGCCACTCGATAACTTGACAATACAAAACACTCTCGGAATCACGCATTGCTTCATGGTATATATCAACATAAATCTTACTAGTACGAGACATACTGTATATACCTCTACCTAGCACTATTACTAATGCTGTATTTCCCTCTTTTGTTTTCCAAGCAAAACTACACTTCCAATCAAGAATTGCGGTAGTCAATCACACTCTTACCCGGATCTTCATCATATTCTGTTCGTGTGGAGTCGGAGAAATCTAAAGAACAGTCAGTCACATTACACAAGTAGTACGAAGATTGATAAATCGGTGGGTCAGACCTGACCTGATGCTCCATAACTGTAGTCAGACATGTCATTACGGTGATCAGGACGTCTGCCATGATGTCTATGGTGTCTGTGTTTCCTTCCATAAGCTAAATTTAAGAACACATTGATAAGCACAAGACAAACACAGTAATCCTACATCTACGTCTGTCCCGTAGTCGGTTATGTCTGTGCTTCCTGTGTCGTCTTCGTCTACCTCGTCGACGACGACCACCATGACGGTGCCGCCGTCGTCTGTGACCTAAAAGAAGTACTTTCTTTAGGATTAATTAACAAATATTTAAAATGTACGTACCAGTCCGTCCACGTGACCTGCGGAAATGTCGTCTGCTCCCACTACCATAGCTGGGATAATCTGGAAGAAACAGATATTGTGTGAAGAAGTTCAGCCCTCCACTCACCCATATCTTGAGAATATCGTGACCGTCCGTAATCTTGGTAATCGGGCAGATAGCTGTCGAACCTACTGCGTCTTCGTCATAAAATTTTGCAATATTAGAGTACACCACAATCAACTTGTAAGTAACTTACCATCAGCTTGTATGCTTAGATTTTTCTCTTCGCCTGTAAAAATGGAAAATTGAGAGATCACAAACAAAAGCAAGAGGTCGGTACAGCACCATTGTAATCTTGGAGTGAGGTCTGGTCAACTTCATCCGCTTCGCTATCTGGAGAGCTGGTCTGAGAATACACCTCTGAAAAGAAGCCAAATCGATGGACACCAAAAATCTATGCGCTTACTCAAATAACAACACAGCGACAATAGCAGGTAGAGATACATGGAATAGAACAAAACATAAACCAACAACGATTCACTCAAACCAAACGAATGACAACACAAAGATGCGGAGGCATTGTACGTACCTCCAACCGGCCAATCAGTAAGAACCAGTACATTGCAGCAGCCAATCACTATCAATAGCACGAAACAATGTAGCACTTATACAATGTAGGGACAATGTAATTGGCGCATGTTAATTTTTTATAATAAAATGCTACTGTTTCCGAAATGGCTGTGTACGTACGGTGCGATTGACCTTTATGGCTTTTCCGAAAAGTTTTATAGTTGAATGAATGCTTTTTGTTTTTCCGTAATTTGTCCTGTTCTTTTGGCTCTTGGAACAATGAAGATCAAAAGCTCATAAAACAGTATGTAAGTGCGAGATGATTTACAAATGGTTGTGTATTCTTTGCTCACAAGACGCAATTCGCAGTTCTGCCTTTGAATTTTCTATGTCAGGCAAGCCCGACTCAAGTTTACCAACAAAGAAGTATCGATTCAAGGACAACGTAGGCTCGAAAAGATGCAAACAATAGTTTGGGCAGTCAGTAGTCACAGGTGCTAGACAGGAAAGAATATGCAAAGAAAAGCGACTACACTTTGCCGAAGCACTGAGAACGTTTGTTCTTGCACATGTCGCGGCAGGACGTCACTGTTTTCTGGTCTGCACTGGCCACTGCGTTCAGACAGCAGAGCTCCTTGTGTCCAATAGCGCAGCGACGACCATCTCCCGACTTGTCCTCCTGAAACCGGCAGCGTACCGTGTGCAATGTGGACACCTTCTTTTTGAGACAGAGGTACATTGTATGAAGAAAAACTGGTCAAATATTACGTACCGGAGATTTCCACTTAGTATCCCACCCCACTTAATATCCCACTGGGATATTACATGGCCCCTCTTCCGTCTTATATCCCATGGTATTTTGCGGGGGGGGGTTGTTATTTTTATTTTATTTTTTTTTTCCGCATGCGTATTCTATGTATAAAATAATTTTGTGTTGGTTCATCCCTTCCGGTTTAGTTTCTTCCTGGGTTGTGGTTTGGTGGGGTTGGGGGGTTTTGAAAGATTTTGTTGGAACTCCGGTACGGTAACTAAAACTATTAATTTCTATTTTACCTTCAAACGTACGAAAATTGTATTCTGGATTACCTCCCTACTATTCTAGATTTTGTTCCAAACCAAATCACCTTGACTTTGGTCAATCCAGGCGCATCCCTGGCACAATTCCCTTTGCAGACCGGTGCCGTTCCCACCCATTTTCCGTTACAGCACTGCAGTGCTTGAAAGGCATGATAGGCGCCGGAGCAAGGGTCTTCCGGCTGACAGACTCTGCTGCAGTCGACGAACGACGGATCATTGTGATCTCCGAAACCGACCGGACAGCACATGACCGATACGCGGCGCTTCTTACCGAATGTAAACGTGTGTGCATCCTTGTCAATGTACTGAAACAGACATGCATCATAGACCAGTGAAAAACAGAAGCGACTGACAATTTTCTTTGCGTTTGGCACTGCCGGGATGCGGCTTCTGGCACAGGCGATGTAGGCTTTTTTCTTGAGATCAGTGGATCTGTCGAACAAACGACCGAATAGCAGCGGCCCCAGACCAAGGGTGAAAAGGCCAGAGAAGAGCTGCAACGTTCCGTGCTCCTCCCCTGTCTTGCTAGTCCAGAATCCCTGACAGCAGTGCTTGATCACTGTTGCATTGAAGAGGGGTTGCTCTTGACCTCCTACGTAGTTGACTGGGAACTGATCTGAAATCACTATGTCCGGACACATGCAATGAATGCACTTGGTCTGGTTTATAATCGCCGACACCGATCAACTCAACCCTGATTTTAGCTATGCTTCAGGCCTAAGCTAGGGTTTAGGCTTAGGTTGAGGTAAGGTTGAAAAGAAATCGCTTACTCAAACAACAACACAACAACAGTATCAAGTAGAAACGCATCGTACAAAACGCAAACCGCAACAACTATTTACTCAAACCAAAAAAACAACAAAGTGCAGAAAATACGGTCGCACTTAATAAATACAGTATAGATAAAAAAAATGTGCCATCGCTTTTCGGCCTTCACTCAAACGTTTCGTTCTCAGTCATTTCTTTACCGATTTGGCTTCAATTTTCAGCAAAAATTAATAACATGGTTGGCTAAATATTCTGCAAGTTTAGTGCCAAAATTCTGACTCATACCGGTTTTATGACCCAAAAACTAGGAATGAGGGTGGTCCACACAAATTTATTTTTTTTCGGTAATACAAGGAGTACAGGCCTGAAACTTGCAGGAATGATTGCTGTTGCTATTGGGCATAACATACTAAGCGGACAGCCCTGTAGCTCAAAGGGCACTAAAATTGGGGAATTTCAAAAACATGACTAAATATGACTTTTCTTCATAAAACCGGCAAAATGACGATTCTAAAGATTTTCGATTCTCGAAAAACGCTGCAGGGATGGTTTCTATGGTGTGGAACAGAGTTTAAATATCAGGTTCATTTATTTGTTGAGCTTCCTGCTACAATCTGTGTTGATTAACAACAGATTCAGTGCTTTGTTTCTGAAGGTGCGGATTTCTTAACTATGGGATTTTCACTCATGTTTTTGAAATTCCCCAATTTTAGTCCCCTTTGAGCTACAGGGCTGCCCACTTAGTATGCTACGCCGAATGGCAACACCAATCATTCCTGCAAGTTTCAGGTCTGTACTCCTTTTATTACCGAAAAAAAATAAATTTGTGTGGACCACCCTCATTCCTAATTTTTGGGGTTATAAAACTGGTATGAGTCGGAATTTTGGCACTAAACTTGCAGAATATTTAGCCAACCATGTTGTTAATTTTTGCTGAAAATTTGAGTCAAATCGGTGAAGAAGTGACTGAGAACGAAGCGTTTGAGTGAAGGCCGAAAAAGCGATGGGACATTTTTTTTATCTATACTGTATAATATAATAATGTAAGATAAGAGTCAGTCTCTGAACGAATCTAATATTCAGATTCAAAATTGAAATTTTCATTGAAATTGAATGTATGGACATGGAGTACTCTGAATTAAAAACTGAAACTTTTATTGAAATTTAAAGAATGGAGTATTCAGATCCGATAATGAAACGTTTTGAAGTTCAACTGTTCCAGTATTCAGATCCAAAAAATGAAAACTAATGAAATTGAATGGATCGAGCATTCATATTCAAAATTTAAAAAACTTTCTTTGAAATTGAACAGATCGAGTATTCAGAATTCAAAAATTGAAGCTTTTTGAAATTGAATAGATTGAGCCTTCAGATCCAAAATTTAAAACTTATTGAAACTGAACGGATCGAGTATTCAGATCCAAAATTGAATCTTACTGAAATTAAACAGACCGAGTATTCAGATCCAAAATTGAAACTTATTGAAATTGAACAGATCGAGTATTTAGATCCAGAATTGAAACTTATTGAAATGGAATAGATCGAGTATTCAGATCCAAAATTGAAACTTATTGAAATGGAATAGATCGAGTATTCAGATCCAAAATTGAAACTTATTGAAATGGAATAGGTCGAGTATTCAGATCCAGAATTGAAACTTATTGAAATGGAATAGATCGAGTATTCAGATCCAGAATTGAACCTTATTGAAATGGAATAGATCGAGTATTCAGATCCAGAATTGAAACTTATTGAAATGGAATAGATCGAGTATTCAGATCCAAAATTGAAACTTATTGAAATGGAATAGATCGAGTATTCAGATCCAGAATTGAAACTTATTGAAATGGAATAGATCGAGTATTCAGATCCAAAATTGAAACTTACTGAAATTAAACAGATCGAGTATTCAGATCCAAAATTGAAACTTACCGAGATTGAACAGATCGAGTTTTTAGATCCAAAATTGAAACTTACTGAAATTGAACAGATTGAGTATTCAGATCGAAAATTGAAACTTATTAAAATTGAATGGATTGAGTATTTAGACTAAAATTGAGAAACTTTGGTGCATGAAGAAGCTGAAAGTTGATGCACCAATAATACATCTTGATAGTTCATGTACCCACCATAAAAAATTTCCCCATTTGATGCTTCAGTCTCAAGATAGCCAGTTTCCTTCTGAAAATCGGCCTGCTTTGTGGCTTAAAATTTTTCAACTGGCATTTCTAACCTATTATATTGGAGTTTCATGACAAATATTTGGGTTTCTATATTTTTTAAAGAATTTTAATAATCTGCAGTCCAATTTAGCTTTAGAATAAAAATTTTCGACCTCTTTTGGCGCCCCTAGCTTGTCTGAAACCCCCAGATACCTGTTTTTTTATTTCAGATTGTTGTAGTGCTATCAATTAACTCATTTTTGTGCATTGCTCTCCGCACCACAGCTGGGATTTTTGAGTTCACTGGAATTGTGAAAATAGCAAGGTTTATACCTACACTCAATGCAAAAACCTATGGCTACAAACTTTTTGATCAGAAGAACTCACTTCTTGCCCTCTCATCTTTCTGTATCTGACGACAGGAGAATCAAATCAGTTTACCAAACGACATTAGCACCAACAAACAAAGCGAAAGTCGCTGCGTTGCGTACATCACTCAAAGGCAGTGTAGTGTTAGAAGAGATACGAAAAACAGTTGAGCATAACCAGTAATCACTCTGAACACCGGTGTTAGACAAAGAAAAACATGCAAAGAAGAGTGACTAGATTTTGCCGAAGCACAGCGAGCGTTTGTTCTTGCACATGTTGCGGCACGATGTCGTTGTCTTGTGGTCGGCACTGGCCACTGAGTTGAGACAGCAGAGTTCTTTGTGGCCAATAACGCAGTAATGACCGTCTCCCGACTTGTCCTCCTGAAAGTGCATTCTGGACTGCTTACTGGCCCATTTAGCCAATATCTTGCATACTTTGATTTTGGTCAGTCCTGGGGCGTCGGTGGCACAATTTCCAAAGCACACTGGTGACCGTCCTACCCATTTGCCATTGCAGCACTGCTGCTCTTGATAGGCCAGATAGGCGCCAAAACAATCGTCTTTTGGCTGACAAACTCGGCCGCAGTCCACAAACGATGGCTTCGTCGGATCGCCGAAACCAAGTGGACAGCACTTGACTGACATGTAGCGCTTCTTGCCGACACCTGGGACGTCTTGGTCCTTGTCTATGTACTAAAACAGATCAAAATGCGTAGAACACAGAAGAACAGAAGCGACTGACGATTTTCTTGGCGTTTGGCACAGACTTGTTGTTGTTGCTGGCACAGGCGATGTAGGCCTTTTTCTTGAGACCGGTGGATCTGTCAAACAGATTCCCCAAGAAAAGCGAACTCAGCCCCATCGTGAAAAACCCGGTCAACAGCTGTGTGTTCCCATGCTCCTCCCCTGTCTTGTTGGTCCAGAACCCTTGACAGCAGTGCTTGATCACGGTTGCATTGAACATGGGCTGCTTTTGACCTCCTGGATAACCGGCTCCGCCTAGGGGGGACTGATCTGAAACCATTTTCTGTACAAACAAATGCAATGGTCGGTTTGTAACCTCCACTGCTGTAGTCAGGTGGTGCACCATATTGGGGTGGTCCTCCACTGCTGTAGCCAGGTGGTGCACCATATTGGGGTGGTCCTCCAGTGCTGTAGCCAGGTGGTGCACCATATTGGGGTGGTCCTCCAGTGCTGTAGCCAGGAGGTGCACCATATTGGGGTGGTCCTCCACTGCTGTAGTCAAGTGATGCACCATATTGGGGTGGTCCTCCGCTGCTGTAGTCAGGTGGTGCACCATATTGGGGTGGTCCTCCGCTGCTGTAGTCAGGTGGTGCACCATATTGGGGTGGTCCTCCACTGCTGTAGTCAAGTGATGGACCATATTGGGGTGGCCCTCCTCCTGGTTGCGGCAACCGATCTGAAATAATTTTCTGCACAAACAAATGCAATGCACCTGGTCTGTAGTAACCTCCACTTGGGTAGTCAGACAAAGCACCATACGGAGGTCGAGGTGGCCCTCCTCCAGTGTAGTCAGACGGTGCACCATAGTAGGCCGACCCGCTTTCTGCTTGAGGGAACCGATCTGAAATGGTTTTCTGTACAAATGATAGCAATGCACCTGGTTAGACAAAGCACCATATTGGGCTAAAAGCCAAATCTTTCCACAAACTACTAGAGTTACAGTTCGTTGACAAACCTGGGGGTCCAAGTGGTCCATAGTCGGGCACAGAGTTAAAACTTGGAGGAAACGGCCGCACCGGTCTTGGGTAGTTCATTCGGCCACTGACTGAAGCACAACAAATGACACATGCAAATACATCGTCCAACATTTAACTTACAGGGAGGTCTGATTGCTGGAACGTTACCATAGTCGTCGTAGCTAGGTTCAGGTAAGTTTGGCGGCCTTCGTCTACCAAGAGCACCATACTTCATTTGGTTGTAAGCTTAAAATGAACTTTTAGTTCATAGCAGAGAGCGCTGTACCTGCAACACAAGAACTGAACTTGCCTTTCGGTCTTCCAATTCCGGTAAGCGGTGGTCCTTGAGAAGAATAAATTTGATCGCCAGGATAATCTAGAAACTGCATAGGTTTGCAATCAGAAATGAGCGAAAAAGTTTCAGTCACTTTACCGATGTTTGGAGAATACAGCGGCAGTCCATAGGGTAGACGATTGGCTCCAAAACCACTGACAACTTTTTGAAGATCTAAACAAACAAGTGTGCAAGATAGAACAATTAATAAACGTACAACATACCATAGGCTCTTTTGGTCAGGTTTTTCGGCTCGTTGGCGACTAAAAGGAAAACATGTAGAACAAGCAGAACTACTGTCTAGCAGTTGACAGATTACCTCGCACAGACACTTTGTCCTCATTGGCCACAGTCTTAGTTGGAGAGTCGGATTCAGACGGCACCACTGAAAGTCAGCAAGCACTAATCAACTCATATGTGCGTGCTACTTACTCAAACAACAACACAACGCCGACAGCAAGCAGAGATACATTACACAAAAGACAAACCAGCAACTCACTCAAACCAAACAAATGAAAAGTAGCAAAAAACGGCTGACTCTATCTCAAACCGGCCAATCAGAAACAACTACGTCAAAACAGCACCCAATCACTACAGAGAACACAAGACTGAACTGGAATGCTCAAGAATGGAATGGCTTATACTGTACTGTTGTGGCACGGTGGCGGCAGAGCGTTGCAAGTTGACAGACAAACTAGCGAGGCTCTTAGCCCTAAGTCTAAACATTACCTTGTCAGAGCCTAAGCCTATCTGAGCCAACACCTTGCCTTGCCTGTGTTGCTCCGTACAAACATGTCAATAATGGTTCTAAGTTGGAGAGCGATGGTACGTGGGCATGTGATGTACTGCGCCGGTCGATTCACGCAGATCTCAAGCAGGATGTGTCATATATTTGCAAAGCACACGCACAAGTCAAGCAAGTCGCTGTAAAAAATGTAAAAAAGGCTTTATCTTTAGGTTTGAGTTGTGTAAACCTCGATGCAAACGAAGATGACGACAAAGTTCGTTTCGAACCATACACGTACTTGTAACAGGGGGTCAGGGAATCCACACCCGACTTGGGTCAGCCAACCCCACCCCCGATCGGCCCCCTCCGAGACCATTTTCCCGACCCCCTCTGATCTTTCTGGCAAGTAATTAATGAGCAAATTTTTACATTTTTTTATAATTTCAGACACTAAAATTGCTAAAATCGCCTGTAAAAAAGCACTTTTTAGCTGTAATTGGCCCAACAAATTAGCGATTCTTAAACATTTTTTGCAATTTTTACAGTTTTTTAGTTCCCAACCCAACCTACAATTCTCAATCCTTCTCCTCATGGGTGGATGACCTGTTACATGTATGTTTCGAATTTTTCTCTTCTACTATGTACTGATGCAAGATGATCTTTCGATTTTTGGTTACAAAGCCAATTTCCAATCGTTTGGTTCCAGAATAGGGACGTGAACTGTGAAAAGACTTGCCTATACGAATGTTCAGAAATTGTAATCAGGTGATTCAGTGCTTGACTCAGTAGCGAGCTAAATTCTGGGATGACTGGATTAGCATCAAAGCTCCGCCGACTTGCCTGCTGTTTACAGCTTAATATCTTGCATCTGTGATTTACATATTATCTACAGCCAGGCAAGCCCGTTTGGACCATCGCCATAAGTTCTTCTGTGTCCTATTTTCCGTCTGTTTATGCTTCCGGAACTGTCTGCGTCCAGATGGCTGGTACAAAGGTACGTACCCATAGTCTTTCGAAATTAACTTTTGATAATAGCGAAGCGAATACCGTCACAGACAGACTCAAACTACCGGTTTGATACAAACAAATGTGCTGGCGCGCTTGTGTTGTTCATCAGCGCTTGTTGGAGTCTCAGCTAAAAGATTGTTAGCAACGTAGACAAACAAAAAAAGTTAGTGTTCGCCGAAAGCTATGATTTCGAAACCTCAAAATTGTGTTCTGTTCTGTTTGTGAGAGAGCCAAAGGCTTCAGGTTCGCCGAAAGGGCTGATTTCGGTTCGACAGGAAAGGAAAGGAAAGGAAAGGAAAGGAAAGGAAAGGAAAGGAAAGGAAAGGAAAGGAAAGGAAAGGAAAGGAAAGGAAAGGAAAGGAAAGGAAAGGAAAGGAAAGGAAAGGAAAGGAAAGAAAAGGAAAGGAAAGGAAAGGAAAGGAAAGGAAAGGGTAGTTAGTTAGTTCATAGTACGATGAAATTGTATGATGCGTTAGTGTTAGAGCCAAACGGTTGATGTGGTGAAGTGACTGAGAAGTTTATGTGGGTAGGGCAATTGGGCTACAGTAGGGTAAGTTAGAATAGATAACCGGTAAATCAATTCCGAGAGTTGTTTTGTCAGACGTAAACAAGGGTTGGCGCCGTAGCACATGCTAGCGGCGCAGAGTTTTTGTGCACTTGCAACAAATGGGCTGTTGCCGGCGTCAGGTGGACGATCCTGCCTACATACGTACGTACGTAAGAGCAGCCTGCAAAAACGTCTTGTTGATAGGCTCTGCCCCCCTCGCATTACGGTGATGTTCAGGTGCTAAGCCAAAACAGATCGCCTTACTTTATGAGTTGTCGTGTAGATTCTGCCAGCTTCAATCTACTTTGATCTAGTGTAAACTACATTTCTTGTGCTAAACGTAAACCTTATGCGTCAGATTTCAGAGCAATGAGGCCTGACTATCAACGCAGGTGCCCCGGAGGCCATGTGTTGACAATCGTTGGCTTTCTGTTGGACATTCTACTCGACATGATCTTCTGGCTGACCTTGCGGCAGACCAATAGTGGCTGGTTGAAAGTTCTGGGTGAGTCGTATGTAATATATTATTGATTTTATTTTTAAAATGATAGTGCTTCTCCGCTTTAATCTCACTAAGAATCTCACTAACAACGTAGACATAGGAGTCGCTCTCTGGCGGGACCGAGTTTCAGTATTCAAAAACCCAACTTTGAATTTTGAGCTAGAGAGCTGTAAGTAGGTACGCACACTAATATACATGTATACTTAGGAGTTATTTTTCAGCTGAAACTGTTTTCTGACGCCCTGTTCGGCTTGGGACCAAAACTTCCAAAATCGAATTTCTAGTGCACTGGCTGATCAGAGTTGGGACTTAAAAATTGGGGTTTTTAGGTAACTTTTGGAGTACAGTAGTTTAAGAAGAATCAACGATCGAATTCCATTTTTGAGGAAGAAAATTTTTCGACCCTCCTTGGACCCTCTAGCTCGTCTAGAACACCCCTACTAGCGCTTTTTTATTTCGGGATATCGTAGCGCTATCAATTGTTTGTTTGTTTATTTTCTCGCCCTGGCCATCAGCGATTAGCTGTTGATATCAGGCCAACAGACGCACCTTTTTGTATAGCAGAGTGGGGCGTTACCTAACACAAGATGTTCTGGACATCTTGATAAGGGGGAGAGTAGGAGAGGTGGGTAGAGGAAGGCATCAGAGGTAAGGTGACTTGGAAGAAGATCTTGACTAGCTAATACATCCATAAACTCTTCATCGACGGCAGTAGAGGACGCAGAGTGGTAGTCCAGGTTGATGAATGGAACCAGACCATCAGCAATAGGGAGACGCGAGGGGCTGAAAAGCGTTATAGCCAATAAGTTGGGAAGGTGCTGATCAGGCAGGTGAACGAGTGCGAGCAAAGCATACATGTAACAGGGGGGTCTGCCCCCACCCGACTTAGGCCAAACCCCCCCGGATGGGGACCCCCTCCCCCCGAGACGATTTCGCCGACCCCCCATTTTTCTGGCAAGTAAATTTTTGAGTAAATTG
>JASANB010005478.1:0-44597 GCA_030248155.1 Sabatieria punctata
GTGTAGGTGATGGTGATGCAGGCTTATTAGTACAGACATTTGATGATATAGTTTTTACTGCAGCACAATATGGTCACCACAACTGACGAATATTGAACAGACAACAACAGTAATTACATAACAATTGCATTATTTAGCACAATTTACACTCACACATATATCATAGCATAATAAAAATAACATTTTATAGCTGGTTGCGCTTTGGCTGTGCGAAGTAATGGCCTATTCCTCTTACCGATAATTATGATACCTATTCCTCTTACCTCTTAGCGATGCGCTCGATAAAACCCGCTATGTCGTGTCGGCAGCTGCAACAATTTAACGGTAGTTGCTACTTTTCAGACGAGCCTAACTTTTCTGTAGCTGGTTTGACGCAATCCAAAACACAAACGAATCGATGGCAAAATTCGCAGACTGGCCAAGTGTTACCAAATGGGTTTGATCGAGCGCCTGGCTTTTCTAAGAGGAATAGGCCATTACTTCGCACAGCCAAAGCGCAACCAACTATAAAATGTCATGTTTATTGTGGTATGATATATTGTTGTGTATATTGTGCTAAATAATGTAACTGTTATGTAATTACTGTTGTTGTCTGTTCAATATTCTTCAGTTGTGACTATATTGTGCTGCAGTAAAAAATGTGCGCAAATCGGTTGTGCGCAAGTTGGATAGTCCCCTACACGTATGTGCACAGAGGTTACACCTAGCTAGAAAGGCTAACCCCTCGCCTCAACCCCGACCCTAATAGAAAATACAGATCTTGTAACGGCTCCAATAAGAAACTGACTCAGAAATGAGCCCTCAGCACGGACCGACCTGTGACACGAATGGAAAGCTAATAAATAAGATTACCCCGCAATGAGTTCTAGTGGCTCCTTCAAAATGCAGCGTGACGGCCACGAACAGGCAGGCCACCATGCCTCCGACGGCAAAGGTACCGCACAGCAACACCATGTATCGAAAAGGAACAACAAGCAGTTCATCTTCCGGCAACATTTTTGGAGGCCCTCTGCGCTGAGATTCTGAACTCCCCGTCTTTCCGAGTCTTTTCCTGGCTTCCACTGTGGTCGACTGACGCATTGAACGACTTCACATATCACGTGCTAGCGTAATAATATGGATTGCATTAAAGCACATTCAAAAATGAGCCAATTATGAGTTTTCTATAAATAACTCCTTATTATGGAAGGGCCGAAAAACCTAGAGACATAGAATCTGATACTTTCGGAATTAAAAACAGCACCGGAATGCCGTACGAAATGTTCTGTAAAATCAATCCGCCATAGAGCCTCCGCCGCACACATATCGCCTTCAAAGCAGGCAAAATTTCGAAAGTTGAAGTTTCGAACCCGTGCGCTAATACGATGCAGTGGGATCGGTGGTCTACACAAATCCACCAACATTTTGGCATCTTGAACAGCACAGGTCCAGTTAGTTAGAAGCCTTTAAAGTCGCAAAATTGAAAAATGGTCGATTTATGAAATCTGCAGTCACAGTAGCACAGTTAAGTTTTCAGAGTTTACAAAGAATCAGAATCGATGTAAAACTGCATCGATGCCGAACTTAGCAGCAGTAAGGGGCCGTCCATAAACTACGACGTTCAAAAATTCAAAATTTTGCACCCCCACCCCCCCTCCAACGTTTACCGACGTTTTCATCATCACCCCCCATAAAAATTACGACGTTTGGGAGGACCCCCCCCCCGAAAAAAATTTTTCGAATTTTCGTTCAAAATCTGAAGCTGCTTTTCTGACTGCGTAATCACAAATGAATAATAGAAAAATTTATGCCTGTGCACATATGTATTTACCAGTTAGTTTCACCAATCTTTCAAGAATTTATTTAACTTTCAGTTAAAAAAGAGTCATTCAAATCGGTTGAGATTGCGGTTGCCACAGTAAAAAATCTGCTGGGTTGTTTTAATCACTCTTGTTCATTCATTGCCAAAATCAGTGTTTCAAATTTGAGGGCAAATATCTCGAGAACCAAGCAGAGCATCTTAACGAAAACTCTACCAATCGATGATTTATTTGTCTTCCATTCAAAAAAGATTTATTCAAATCGGTTGGGATTTACGGTTGCTACAGTAAAAAATCTGCTGGGTTGTTCTTTTGCACACCCTGTACA
This sequence comes from Sabatieria punctata, assembly GCA_030248155.1. Classification (NCBI taxonomy): domain Eukaryota; kingdom Metazoa; phylum Nematoda; class Chromadorea; order Araeolaimida; family Comesomatidae; genus Sabatieria; species Sabatieria punctata. Next base: position 2,128 of record JASANB010005478.1, read on the forward strand.
AATCACGCTAACATACTGTATGTTGTACAACTACAAAAATGTGTCAAAAACCGTTTGACTTTCTCTGCATTCTTGCTTATTCTGCAATCGTGAAACCTTACCAAAAAAGGCCAAAAATACGTCAACGTTTTGACTCAACCCCCCACCCCCCCCTCCGACGTTCAGCGACGTTTTTCGGGGTACCCCCACCCCCCCTCTCTGAACGTCGTAGTTTATGGACGGCCCCTAACCTGGTTTTCGGTCCGGAATTTTTCAATTTTTCTTAGTTACGCTGTGCAAAAGGTTTGAAGCCAGTCCGACCATTCTACAACTAATGGCGAGCGATTCCTTTTCGATTTTATTCGTGTGCCGAATTACCCCCACCCGGTGGGGCAATTCGGCACAACGCGGAAAATTTGATTTTGTAGCCTAACACCCCCATTTTAAGGAATGCTACGATTAGATCCACTTCATCCAAGTCAGTAGTACAATTTTTGCCAGGATTCATACATGTAGCTGGGTTTTCGGCTGGGGGGGGGGAATTTTTCTGATCCAAAATAGGGTTTCAGGGCTATGCCCAAAGGGGGTTTCAGCGACCTTTTTTTTGGTGTCCAAAAGTGGGTTTCAGCGACCTTTTTTGGGGCTCAAAACAGGGTTTTGAGGACTAAAAATCGGGTAAAAATCCTGTCTGAAGTGCAAAAATACCGTTAAAAACCATATTTTTGCTTTAAAACATGCAAAAAACCCTATTTTTTATTTAAAAAGTGCAAAAAAAGCTAATTTTGCTTTAAAACGTGCAAAAAAACCCATTTTATTCGACATAATACAGTTAAAATGCATTCTGGAACCTTCTTTAGAGATTTTGAAACCCAAATTAGCGTTCCGGAACCGTATTTTGGGCTTCCAGAAACCCTATTTAGGGCTTCAGAAACCCAAATTAGGGTTTCAGAAACCCAAATTAGGGTTCCGGAACCCTATTTAGGGGTTCAGAAACCCAAATTAGGGTTCCGGAACCCTATTTAGGGGTTCAGAAACCCAAATTAGGGTTCCGGAACCCTATTTAGAGCTTCTAAAACCCTAATTGGGGTTCCAAAACCCTGTTCAGGATCTCTGAAACCCTAATCAGGGCTTTTGGAACCCTGTTTGCAGGTTTAGAAACCCAAAATAGGGTTCCGGAACCCTATTTAGGGTTTCAGAAACCCAAAATAGGGTTCCGGAACCCTATTTAGGGTTTCAGAAACCCAAATTAGGGTTCCGGAACCCTATTCAGAGCTTCTAAAACCCTAATTGGGGTTCCAAAACCCTGTTCAGGATCTCTGAAACCCTAATCAGGGCTTTTGGAACCCTGTTTGCAGGTTTAGAAACCCAAAATAGGGTTACAAAAAAATCCCCCCCAGAATCCGGCTGGGGGGGGAATTTTGTCCGAAAATCGGGCCTGGGGGGAAATACCCCCCCAATTCCCCCCCCCAACTACATGTATATTGATTGGTCAGAGGGAAGGAGACGAATCTTTCTTTCTTTAACTTCAAACAAACAATCAGGAGCAGGTGGGAAGGCAATCGAGCAAACAAAACAGTGGCAAATTGGTGGCAGAGAGCAGCACAACCAACAACAGCAGAGTTAGACATAACTAAACTAGTTTCACACACACTTTATTTATTTTTACACTTTTTATTTAAAAACAAAAATAAAACAACAAAACAAACACTCTACGTGCGTGAAGCGTGGAGCGTAAATTGCAGTTGCCGTCCTTTAAAAAAACACGCTACCGCTTTTTCCCTGTGCTGGGCACTCACCCCGCGCGCAAAATCTGCATGCCCACTTGTGTCATTTTGCCCCCATTTCGTTCTCAACAACGACTGCACCGATTTCAGTGAATTTTCACGGAAAGCTATTTGTATGAAACCAAGCTAATCGGAGATTTTTAATCTGACCGAGCTCTTATAGTTTTAGGTTTATTCAGCTTCGAAAATTGACTTTTTTGTTGAGCGAGTGCCAAATGATTGTCTGTGACTCAAGACTGACTCCAGTTACCAGATACAGAGCCAATATTTTGCACACAACAATTTCTTCACACAATAAGCTTTATAAAAAAGCAATAAGCACTCAGCTACCTTCTTTCGTTCTGGTACAATATTCCAATTCCGAATTCCCCCTGCCTGTGCCGAGTAATTACTCCGGCCTGCCCTACCTATCTCGGGAACCGTTTGACCTAGAATCAATCTAGAGAAATGTGGCATCACCACACGACGGTCTCCAAGTAGAGATACAACCGTAATCCGGTATTTTTAGCTCAAAAACACCATCGGTATCCGGCATTTGATAAATGCATAAATGGCAGTTAGTAGTTTACGCACCGTACGCACCGTTCGCACCGTTACGCACCGTACGCACCGTTACGCACCGTTCGCATCAGCAGCGACCCCAATTGGGCGCCGATCTTTCGGAGTTGTGAATTTGCTTGGATCGATCACAGAACTGTTCTATTTCAGCTTGCATTAACGAATTACGCCTTTTTGGTGGAAAAGTAGCAGGGTGCATTGAATATTTTAACGAAAAAGCATCAGTAAAGAGCACTGAATGTGCAGAACAGAAACGGAAATTGTCACCATCATCTCCAAGGAGCAGCACCAAATAGAGGGGAAAGAGCTGAGTCAATGAAACCAAAGTGTTTTCTCATGGATTTTAGCGCGGCTGCCATATCACTTAACTGATAATCGATAGTTATAAACCAGAGTTCGTGCGGCACCTGAAAAGTCAGAGAGTCATCGAAAAGTCACATAATTTAAAAAAAATTAGGGAATCAGGGAAAATTCAGGGAATTTCGTGTCCGGTCAGGGAATAATTTGATAGCAGTAGAATCATCTCTCGCCCAAAGGGCCCTCCTTTTGAAAATGGGACTTTTGACTTTCCACAACTACTACAACTTAAAGTGAAATTGAGATAATGTACACCCAATGGCTTCAAATCGAAACTACATGTACATGTACTGTACGTTAAAACAATTAAAATTATGGCCACTTCAGTGATTTCTGCACTTTGAAAAATTTACATAATTAAGTCGCCAACCCCCTACCCCACCGTAATGATTAGTAGTCATTTGGCGAACCTCCCGCCCCTATGCCATTACATAATTTTCATACACGCCCCCAAAGATTCGGTGTTAGTTAGAGCAGCTTTCTGGTCATTTAGTGCAGTTGCTTTTTCTGTGATGCTTGCATGGTATCAGCTTCTTTCTGTTAGTCTGCCCATGATGTGAGCTTTCGAACGCTGGATAGCATGTGTCTCAGCTAACTCGGCCCTCTGAGAAACGCCCATTTCCGTTAGGGGTGTTTTCGAGTTTTACTATGGAAAATGACCCCCATCAGAGAGAACCATGGTTGGCCATTGCTGGCTACCCAGAGGGAGTTGGGCGGAACTGTTTTAGGGTTTTACTTTGGGGCCGTAGGAATGTCCAACGCACACCATGCCAGCCGATTCCGCACCCCCACTTAACATGTCTGCCTGATGGCTGCCTGATTTCGGTTGGCAATGATAATTAACAACAACCCTCCCCTTTTTCTGTCAGTGGGTGCTAGACAGCGCCGGCTTGGTCCCCATTTATCTACTTGCCATTGCTGAATTTCGACGGCCTTGGTTGGGCTTTGTGTCAACTACTTCCCATCGCCTTCGACAGGTTTCGAACCCACAAACACCGCTTCCACGGGTGCCGGGGGGCCACTGTGACTCACGGGATTATTTACGCTTTTTTCTTTTTATATTGTAAAGAAAACTGATTTTCCAAATTTTTTCCACCAAAACACGCAATTTGTTAATGCGAAGCTGAAGTAGACCGAGTTCTCTGATCGATCTAAGCAAATTCACCACGCCCCAACAAAGTGGAAAACAAGAAAATATGCACAAGAAGAAGGCGGACCATCGTCACCGGATGCATATAATTTACATATCGGAACCATCAACAGTTCGTCGCAGTTTGCTACTTTGCTGTCCACTTTCTACGAAATATGGCTGAAGGTCGCCGTGCCTTTGCATCTGTCAGTCAGAGAGACTAAGCCATAGACGAATCGGTTCCTTTTATGGCTTACCTCTCCGACTATGGCTATGATGTTCCATCGATGGCTATTGAACGCCTACTTAGCCATACATGGCTACTTAGCCCTCTATGGCTACTTAGCCCTCTATGGCTACTTAGCCTTCTATGGCTACTACTCTTCCACAAGCATAGCCAACTATGGCTATGTAGCCATCTATGGCTACATAGCCATAGATGGCTACGTAGCCATAGATATCAAAATGCTAGAATTTGTTCAACCTCTTCATACATGTAGCTGGGTTTTCGGCTGGGGGGGGGGGGGTTTTCCAGATCCAAAATAGGGTTTCAGCACTATTTCCAAAGGGGGTTTCAGCGACCTTTTTTTGGTGTCCAAAAAGTGGGTTTTAGCGACCTTTTTTTTGGGCTCAAAACAGGGTTTTGAGGACTAAAAATCGGGTAAAAATCCTGTCAGAAGTGCAAAAATTCCCTTTAAAACCCTATTTATTGGTTTAAAATGTGCAGAAAATCCTATTTTTTATTAAAAACGTGCAAAAAAAACATGTTTTTGCTTTAAAACATGCAAAAAAGCTCTATTTTACTCGACAGAATACAGCTAAAATGCGTATCTGGAACCCTATTTAGAGATTTTGAAACAAAAATTAGGGCACTGAAACCCTGTTTAGGGTTTTTGAGTCCCAAATTAGGGTTCCGGAACCCTATTTAGGGCTTTTGAAACCCAAATTAGGGTCCCGGAACCCTATTTAGGGTTTCAGAAACCCTGTTTAGTCTCTGTGAAACCCAAATTAGGGTTCCGGAACCCTATTTACGGTTTTTGAAACCCAAAGTAGGGCTCCGGAACCCTATTTAGGGTTTCAGAAACCAAAATTAGGGTTTCAGAAACCCAAATTAGGGTTCCGGAACCCTATTTAGGGTTTCAGAAACCCAAAGTAGGGCTCTGGAACCCTATTTAGGGTTTCAGAAACCCAAATTAGGGTTCCGGAACCCTATTTAGGCTTTCAGGTACCCAAAACAGGGTTTCGGAACCCTATTTAGGGACTCTGACACCCTAACGAGGGGTCCGGAGGCATTACTTTGGGTTTCTGAAACCCTAAATAGGGTTTCTGAAACCCTAAATAGGGTTTCGGAACCCTATTTAGGGCTTTTGAAATGCTAAATTACGGTATATAAGTCTTGAAACCCTGAATTTTAGCAGTTTGTAACCCAAAATAGGGTTTCAGAAAACCCCCCCCCCCCAGAATTCGGCTGGGGGGTTTTTTTGCCGAAAATCGGGCCTGGGGGGGCTAAACCCCCCCAAAACCCCCCCTCCTACATGTATGAACCTCTTACAGTGTCATCATGAAATATGCCAAAAAAATCACAATGGCGAGAGAGAGGAGTTGCCGCCACTGCAGTAATGTGATCAAAATGCTAGAATTTGTTCAACCTCTTACAGTGTCATCATGAAATATGCCAAGGAAATCACAATGGCAAAAGAGAGGAGCTGCCGCCACTGCAGTGATGTGATCAAAATGCTAGAATTTGTTCAACATCATGCAGTGCCATCATGAAACATGCCAAGGTAATGACAATGGTGAAAGAGAGGAGCTGCCGCCACTGTAGTGATTTGATCAAAATGCTAGAATTTGTTCAACCTCTTTTAGTGCCATCATGAAATATGCCAGGGAAATCACAATGGCGAAAGAGAGGAGCTGCCGCCACTGCAGTAATGCGATCAAAATGCTAGAATTTGTTCAACCTCTTACAGTGTCATCATGAAATATGCCAAGGAAATCACAATGGCAAAAGAGAGGAGCTGCCGCCACTGCAGTGATGTGATCAAAATGCTAGAATTTGTTCAACCTCTTACAGTGTCATCATGAAATATGCCAAGGAAATCACAATGGCAAAAGAGAGGAGCTGCCGCCACTGCAGTGATTTGATCAAAATGCTAGAATTTGTTTGACCTCTTACAGTGCCATCATGAAACATGCCAAGGTAATGACAATGGCATAAGAGAGGAGCTGCCAACACTGCAGTGATTTGATCAAAATGCTAGAATTTGTTCAACCTCTTCATACATGTAGCTGGGTTTTCGGCTGGGGGGGGGGGTTTTCCAGATCCAAAATAGGGTTTCAGCACTATTTCCAAAGGGGGTTTCAGCGACCTTTTTTTGGTGTCCAAAAGTGGGTTTTAGCGACCTTTTTTTGGGCTCAAAACAGGGTTTTGAGGACTAAAAATCGGGTAAAAATCCTGTCAGAAGTGCAAAAATTCCCTTTAAAACCCTATTTATTGGTTTAAAATGTGCAGAAAATCCTATTTTTTATTAAAAACGTGCAAAAAACATGTTTTTGCTTTAAAACATGCAAAAAAGCTCTATTTTACTCGACAGAATACAGCTAAAATGCGTATCTGGAACCCTATTTAGAGATTTTGAAACAAAAATTAGGGCACTGAAACCCTGTTTAGGGTTTTTGAGTCCCAAATTAGGGTTCCGGAACCCTATTTAGGGCTTTTGAAACCCAAATTAGGGTCCCGGAACCCTATTTAGGGTTTCAGAAACCCTGTTTAGTCTCTGTGAAACCCAAATTAGGGTTCCGGAACCCTATTTAGGGTTTTGAAACCCAAAGTAGGGCTCCGGAACCCTATTTAGGGTTTCAGAAACCAAAATTAGGGTTTCAGAAACCCAAATTAGGGTTCCGGAACCCTATCTAGGGTTTCAGAAACCCAAATTAGGGTTCCGGAACCCTATTTAGGGTTTCAGAAACCCAAAGTAGGGGTCCGGAACCCTATTTAGGGTTTCAGAAACCCAAATTAGGGTTCCGGAACCCTATTTAGGCTTTCAGGTACCCAAAACAGGGTTTTGGAACCCTATTTAGGGTTTCTGAAACCCTAAATAGGGTTCCGGAGGCATTACTTTGGGTTTCTGAAACCCTAAATAGGGTTTCTGAAACCCTAAATAGGGTTTCGGAACCCTATTTAGGGCTTTTGAAATGCTAAATTACGGTATATAAGTCTTGAAACCCTGAATTTTAGCAGTTTGTAACCCAAAATAGGGTTTCAGAAACCCCCCCCAGAATTCGGCTGGGGGGGGTTTTGCCGAAAATCGGGCCTGGGGGGGCTAAACCCCCCCAAAACCCCCCTCCTACATGTATGAACCTCTTACAGTGTCATCATGAAATATGCCAAAAAAATCACAATGGTGAGAGAGAGGAGTTGCCGCCACTGCAGTAATGTGATCAAAATGCTAGAATTTGTTCAACCTCTTACAGTGTCATCATGAAATATGCCAAGGAAATCACAATGGCAAAAGAGAGGAGCTGCCGCCACTGCAGTGATGTGATCAAAATGCTAGAATTTGTTCAACATCATGCAGTGCCATCATGAAACATGCCAAGGTAATGACAATGGTGAAAGAGAGGAGCTGCCGCCACTGTAGTGATTTGATCAAAATGCTAGAATTTGTTCAACCTCTTTCAGTGCCATCATGAAATATGCCAAGGAAGTCACAATGGCGAAAGAGAGGAGCTGCTGCCACTGCAGTGATGCGATCAAAATGCTGGAATTTGTTCACACTTTTACAGTGTCATCATGAAATATGCCAAGGAAATCACAATGGCGAAAGAGAGGATCTGCCGCCACTGCAGTGATGTGATCAAAATGCTAGAATTTGTTCAACCTCTTACAGTGTCATCATGAAATATGCCAAGGAAATCACAATGGCAAAAGAGAGGAGCTGCTGCCACTGCAGTGATGTGATCAAAATACTAGAATTTGTTCAACATCATGCAGTGCCATCATGAAACATGCCAAGGTAATGGCAATGGTGAAAGAGAGGAGCTGCCACCACTGCAGTGATTTGATCAAAATGCTAGAGTTTGTTCAACCTCTTACAGTGTCATCATGAAATATGCCAAGGTAATGACAATGGCGAAAGAGAGGAGCTGCCACCACTGCAGTGATTTGATCAAAATGCTAGAGTTTGTTCAACCTCTTACAGTGTCATCATGAAATATGCCAAGGTAATGACAATGGCGAAAGAGAGGAGCTGGCGCCACTGCAGTGATGTGATCAAAATGCTAGAACTTGTTCAACCTCTTACAGTGCCATCATGAAACATGCCAAAAAAATCACAATGGCGAGAGAGAGGAGTTGCCGCCACTGCAGTGATGTGATCAAAATGCTAGAATTTGTTCAACCTCTTACAGTGTCATCATGAAATATGCCAAGAAAATCACAATGGCAAAAGAGAGGAGCTGCCGCCACTGCAGTGATGTGATCAAAATGCTAGAATTTGTTCAAACTCTTACAGTGTCATCATGAAATATGCCAGGGAAATCACAATGGCGAAAGAGAGGAGCTGCCGCCACTGCAGTAATGCGATCAAAATGCTAGAATTTGTTCAACCTCTTACAGTGTCATCATGAAATTTGCCAAAAAAATCACAATGGCAAAAGAGAGGAGCTGCCGCCACTGCAGTGATGTGATCAAAATGCTAGAATTTGTTCAACCTCTTACAGTGTCATCATGAAATATGCCAAGAAAATCACAATGGCAAAAGAGAGGAGCTGCCGCCACTGCAGTGATGTGATCAAAATGCTAGAATTTGTTCAAACTCTTACAGTGTCATCATGAAATATGCCAGGGAAATCACAATGGCGAAAGAGAGGAGCTGCCGCCACTGCAGTAATGAGATCAAAATGCTAGAATTTGTTCAACCTCTTACAGTGTCATCATGAAATTTGCCAAAAAAATCACAATGGCAAAAGAGAGGAGCTGCCGCCACTGCAGTGATGTGATCAAAATGCTAGAATTTGTTCAACCTCTTACAGTGTCATCATAAAATATGCCAAGGAAATCACAATGGCAAAAGAGAGGAGCTGCCGCCACTGCAGTGATTTGATCAAAATGCTAGAATTTGTTTGACCTCTTACAGTGCCATCATGAAACATGCCAAGGTAATGACAATGGCGTAAGAGAGGAGCTGCCAACACTGCAGTGATTTGATCAAAATGCTAGAATTTGTTCAACCTCTTACAGTGTCATCATGAAATATGCCAAAAAAATCACAATGGTGAGAGAGAGGAGTTGCCGCCACTGCAGTAATGTGATCAAAATGCTAGAATTTGTTCAACCTCTTACAGTGTCATCATGAAATATGCCAAGGAAATCACAATGGCAAAAGAGAGGAGCTGCCGCCACTGCAGTGATGTGATCAAAATGCTAGAATTTGTTCAAACTCTTACAGTGTCATCATGAAATATGCCAGGGAAATCACAATGGCGAAAGAGAGGAGCTGCCGCCACTGCAGTAATGCGATCAAAATGCTAGAATTTGTTCAACCTCTTACAGTGTCATCATGAAATTTGCCAAAAAAATCACAATGGCAAAAGAGAGGAGCTGCCGCCACTGCAGTGATGTGATCAAAATGCTAGAATTTGTTCGTCACGCGACTGGATGGTCCTATGAATGACAGAGAGGGTGTTGTGGGCTTGTTGTACAATCGCGGCTACATGTCCAGAGGGCTTCAGATCTTGACTGAGTTGAACTCCTAAGTCCGATTCTCGTTGTGAAACTTTCAAATTTGCCTCATTCATAGAGTACTGGTGGCTTGGGTTAGCATAGCCAAAATGTAGCTGGAGACATTTGTCCAAATTAAAACTTAGCTGCCACTTTTGAGACCATTGCCAAAGTTCCTGCAAATCAGATTGCAGTAAAGCAAAGCACCGTTCAGGATTTTGACGATCGATAGGATGAAAAATCTTCATATCATCTGCATATTTGGCCAACTTGCAATGTCGTACTGCAGTATCAATGTCATTGACGTACAGAATAAACAGTAACGGGCCGAGGATAGACCCTTGCGGTACACCAGACATCATTGGCTTTGCATCAGACATTTTTCCTTGAACAACAACCCGTTCAACTCTCTTAAGTAAGAAGCTTTTGATCCATCTTAACAGGTTTCCTTTGATTCCATATGCAGAAAGCTTAGAAAGCAGCCGCTGGTGGGGAACCGAGTTAAAGGCTTTTGAAAAATCTAAGTAAATAGCATCCACCCAGTTTCCAGAGTCAACAACTGAAGTGACATATTCCAAGAATTCCAACAACTGAGAGCAACAAGAACCTCCTGGTACAAATCCATGTTGGGTGTTAGTGATTATCTGTCTCTCTTTCCAGAATAGCCATATACATTCTTGGATACATGACTCCATAAGCTTACAAGTACAACAAGTCAGGCTAATTGGGCGATAATTAGCAGCATCTTGCTTACTTCCCTTTTTGAAGATCGGAGTCACAATAGCCTTTTTCCATTCATCTGGGAGAGTGCCATCAGTTAAGGAACGTTGAAAGAGAACACACAATTGTTCAATGAGAACAGGGCCACCATTTTTCAAGGCTAAGTATGGTAAACCATCTGGGCCTGGAGAAGAAAAAGATTTCATTTTCTGAAGGTGCTGATGAACCATTCTTGGCTGAAATAGCATTGACACCAGGCCGTCACATGTAATGGGCGGAACAAAAGGCAAATTAGCAACATCTTCTTCAGTGAATACTGAAGAAAAATAGTTGCTAAGTATATTTGCACACTCTGTAGGGTCATCTGTTGTGGTCCCAGCAGCTGCATTCAATAGTGACTTCACCTTTGGCTGGATTCTTTGCTGAGAACGAACATAGCTCCAGAACGGTTTCGAGTCCTGACTGGTTGCAATTTTGAGCTCAAACGCTGACCTTGCAGCGTTCACGGCTTTCTTGAATTCATTCCAGGCCTTATTACGAGCCAGCCGGCCTTGTTCAGTTCTATTGCTTCTGTAGGACTTGTCTGCATTGGCCTTCTTTTTCATAGCTCGTCTGACTGCAGCCGTTTCCCAAGGAACACGTTTTTTAGAGCTCAAAGCTCTGTAAGGCACAGCCTCAGACAATGCATTTTTCAAGACAGCAGAGAAGTTTTGCCAAACATTGTTGATATCTGGAGAAGCGAAGACAGTATGCCAATCAGCTCTCCTGATGTAATTTTGGTATTGCGTCCAGTTAGCGTTTTTATAGTCAAGCTTCTGTGCAATGCACTGGTCACTATCAGAAGCAAAAGAAGACTGGAAGAGAACCATGTGGTGATCGGAGTTACCAAAGCGTTCAACAACTTCAAACGAGGACACAAGGTCGGGCTCCGATGTAAAACAGAGGTCCAGCACAGCTTCTTCTCTTGTTGGTTTGGTGACGATTTGTGACACGCAATTGTCTAGCACACATTCCATAAAGGCGTCATTTTCATTTGCCCACTGGAAAGTAGGCCAATCGATATTTGGGAGGTTAAAGTCCCCCAGAATCAGCTGATAAGTTGTACGCTTGGCGCAGGCAGTGTTGATTAGATGCAGTAACCGACTGTTGTTTTCAGCATCAGAGTTTGGCGATCGGTAAACAACTCCTACCAACACTGAGATCTTATCAGGGAAGTGCAAAGTGCACCACACGGCCTCCCCATAGTCAAAACTTGAGAGGTCAGGACATGGATTACAGACAAGTGAATCAGCAATATAGAGCAAAACACCACCACCAATACGGTTTTCACGGTCTTTTCGGAACATAGTGAAGCCAGGTACATGAAATTCTCCATCAGAAATGGCAGGCTTTCCCCAGGATTCAGTTAATGCGATTATGTGCGGCGAATACTGTTTAATGTACAGGTCCAGTAAGTGTTTTTTGTTACACAGGCTACGGGCATTGATAAGTAAGACTTTTGGAGCCACTAATAGTTTTCCGGCTTCGCGTTGGACCGAGTCACAGGTTTGGTGGTTGTGGGAGCAGCGGGTTTAGATTTTTCTGTGGCGGCAGAAGGGAACAGATCGAAGTGAACTTGATCGTCGACAAACAGTTTGCCGTTGTTCCATCTCACTTTCTTTTTGGCTTTGCGGGCAGACTGGATCACCTCCGAACACTTTCGTTCAGCTTGTCGCTCCATCTCTGGTTTGGCCGGAAAGACTTTGACACCGTTGGCAGGGCCCTTTCCTTTAGAATAGTTATCATGGTATGCTTTACGGATTTCTTCCCAAACAGTTCGAGTGTTTAGTTTCAAGAGGATGGATCGGGATCTCATTGGGTCATAGCGACCCAAACGAAAAACATTGAACACCGATTCAGGTTTCAATTGTACATCGAAAGTGTCCACGCAGAACTTTGTCAAAGTGTACAAAACGTGTTCATCTCGTTCTGGGATACCGATGAAAACCAATGAATTTTCTACTTGCGCACGCTGGGTCAGCCATATGTTTCTCTTTAATTCGATAGTTTCTCGCTGCCAATTAGTTACCAAAGTATCGTAAGCGTGGATCTTCTGGGATAAGTCATGATGGCACTGCTGCACCGAATTTTGCAACGGTTGAACAATATTGGTTTGCATCCAAGCAGTGTCATCTTTCGAAAACCCCATCACGACACAAGAAATTTGTAAAATTTGTATAGGCTACAAGCGCTGACTTTACAACCGACCGCTCGCCAGCCGCTCAGAAAGAAACATCCATTTAGAAAAGTAAACGATGAGGCGATGACGCATTCGTTTTAGAAACGCGTGTGAAGGTTTTATTTCTGATAGCGAGGCATTTACGAGCGCTCAGGTGTTACTACTATAGATACTACTACTAATCATATCCAAGACCTAATTTTCAAAGTTGCCGCGTGAGATCAATCGCTTGGACACGTACGAGTTACGAATAGTCTCGCAACGATTTTCAACGCAGCCTACGGTATGTCACCTTCGCTTGCATCACAGTCAGTCAGTCAGTTCCCCTGTCTGTGCAAAAAATAAGCGACCTGGCGGTTGTCTGCGAATAACTATTTATGGAGACGTCGGAGCGAGTTCGGCCTCATGATCAAAATTGTAGACCAGGTCAAGCTCGCTCTGGGTAAATCCCAGGATCTTAGGTAACGCAGATTAGGATTTACCCAATACCGGAGCTCGATCTTATCAAAAGTAAAAACAACTGTTAGTTAGTCTGAGGTCCAAGTAGCCCCTACGCCTCCCTGCACAATTGCCAGGTCGCTTATTTTTTGAACAGCCTTTTTAACGCTCTCTCTTGCTGGCCTGTTTAGGCCCGCACTTGGGCGATGTTTGGTGGCAGCGCGTGGCTCTCTCTTGGTCTGGTGTGTGAGCGATTTGCTGACGACAGCAACATACATGGCGTTTTTTGGCCTTTTTCCGGGGACCCCCCCCCCCCCGAGGTCTCCAACCCCCCCTACCCCCCTCCGGATTTTTCCGGCCCATGTATGGACAGCAATGAAGAATTTTTCGGGTTAGGTGTTTGCTGGGGGTGGGGGGGAAATCAGGAACCGATCTCAAACAGAAATTAATGTTTTTTTTAATGATCATAATTAATTATAAATTAACAAGTTTTATCGATAAATATCGATTATCGATTATTTTTTGGCAAAATTCCAAAATTTCTAAATCGTCTAAAATGTCATGTCATATATCATTTGAAAGCCCTTCGCCTGACGAGTCTAATGATCACTACGTCAGCATAGGGAACGCCCGGGGGCCTGTTTTCCAAATATAAAAAAATTCCCTTGGGGTACGTATCAGTGTAGAGCACGTTCAGAAGTTGTATAGTCATAAGCAGACATGGGCAAAAGGGGGTCTGAGGGGGAGGGTTGGCCCCCCATCAGGCTCTGATCTACCCCCATCAGCCGGCCGCTACCCCACTTCAGGAATTTTTGGGAAGAATTTTGTATAGAAAATTATGATAAAAATATGCCTGGAATAGGCGTAAATGAGCTCAGAATAGCTAATTTTAACTTATTTTAATGAAAAATAAGCCAAAAAAACCCTGATTTTCGTCAAAAATCGGACTTTTTGGCTTACCACCCCCTCAGCCCCCCTCAGGAATTGAAAATTCTACCCCACATCAGCCGAAATGCTAGCCCATGTCTGGTCATAAGAAAATTAATTAATTAATATAGAGTTTATTTTTCACCTTCCCTGATTCCCCCCAGCTCACCTAACCCTGCCTTTTTTCTAGCAGATCTGATTGAGATAGAAAACGTTTTTATTTTTTTGAGTCAGTCGTAAAACCATTCTTTTTTGGGTAAAACTAAGAGTAATTGAGAAGAGAAAAGACTGGTTAGCATTGCTATTTGCAGTCCGAAACAATGACAACATTTCTGCAAAGTGTGTCCATTTTTGAGACACTGTAGTTTTAGTTTTATTTAGACTACTGTGCAATTGTAGCTGTTTTTAGGTTAATTACCGTGGCGGCTGCGATTCAGCAGCGCTAATGAAATCGACAGCAATGAAAAAGTTGACAATCAGTTGACATCTACTTTTTACTGGTTACGTACGTTAGTACCTACCTAAAAGGTAGCGATATTGGCTAACCAGCAGAAGTGACCTGACTCTGTGCGTCTGCCATATAAACTCTGGTCAAGGATGTATTGCTGGTGGCATCAGAAACTCAAGGGCTATTTGATATTAGTGATGGTTGTGTTGAATCAATGTGCATTGGTTGTGAGCAACTCTCAGAAAGATTTGTTGAGCAAGGTGGCCAAGGTGAGAGTGTTCGAGGACCGGAACTACGAGATAAAGTCCTGTCTCTCTCCCGAACTGGAAAGCCACGAACGCTTCACTTGTCGCTTCTTCGCTATTATGATTGATGCAGGTCAGATGATTATCAGGCTTGTCACACGCTGACCAGTTTCTAGCAAACTTAGGCAAAAGAACCTAAAAATTGGTTCCCAGGAAAGTTGAGGGTGAATTTGTCGTGTCTGAGGCAGACATGGGCAAAAGAGAGGCTGAGTAGGATGACCACCTCGGGCTCTGACCTACCCCCCTCAGGAATTTTTGGATGGATATTGTAGCCCTCTCGATGCATACCACCCGGTCAGCCGAAATGCTAGTCTATGTCTGCATACATGTAGAGGTGATCCGCTGATGGGGAGGGGAGGGGGTTTGTTCCGGTTTCCTCCTTTCCGGTTTCCTCTTTTCCGGTTTCCTCCTTTCCGTTTTCCTCCTTTCCGGTTTCCTCCCCTCATATTCCGGTTTCCTCCCTTTTAAAATTGTAGCATAATTTGGTGAGCTTTAATCGATATTGTTCCAGCCAGCTAGTTTTGCGTCTTTTTAAAATTAAATGTCGGGAATGAGAGTTAGAAATTTGAACCAGGTGTGAATTGGGTAAGTGTGAAAAGCAAAATGTACATGCATGTATGACTGGCAGGTCTTGCCTATAGAGCAGAATGAATTTGGGCTCAGGACTCCGTTGCCCTCTCATGGTTGAGTAATTATGATCAATTAAATACCAAGACACAAGCGATTAGGCCCAGGCAACTGCTGTTATGCTAACAAACAATGGGTTGCATTGTGCATTGCAATGTGGATGCACCCTTGTCACTTGAGTGGGTCATACTGCCATTTTGTCCCTACCAGTCTATCATTAGTCCTCCTGTCTCTAAGTGCCATAGAGATGTGCAAAAGTCGGCCCAGATCGCCTAGTGCAGCCGGTCAAAAAAGTTAGCCCAACCCACAAGCTATGGCCCAGCTGACATGGAAATCGGTCCCTCTTTTAGAAAAGCTTTCAAGGTCATAATTAAAATGATCAAATCTTAAGAGTCAGTCTCTGAACCGATCGAGTCTTGGCCCTTTGCCCTATTCAGACCCAAAATTGAAAGTTGGGCGTATAGGGCTGAAAGTTGGATGGAACACTAAAACATATTGACAAGTTATCAATGACCTGCAAAGAATTTCCAGATTCGACGTTCCACGCTCGAGATATGGCCTTCTAAAAATCGGCCCGCTTAACTATGGGACCAAAATTTCGATATCGAATTTCTGACTTGCTGATCGGAATTCAGACCTAACAAACGGGGGTTTTGCGTAACGTTTTGAGTAGTTTAAGAATCTTTTACTAAATTTCATTTTTGGAAAAAAAATTTTTTTTCGCCCCCCTATCGGGGGGCATAACTCGTCTGGAACCCCCCTAGACCTTCTTTTTATTTCAGATTATTGTAGCGCTATATCTTAGCTACACGCCGGTGTAAAACATTACCGGCTACCGGACGGCAAACACTGAAATATTTGCGTTCAAAAATTAAAAATGCCACATTTTGCATGTTTCACTGGGGTACATAAATTTCCAACTCAAAGTTCTAGCTTACTAATTGGACTTGAATTCTAAAAATTGATGTCTAAGCTGTACTTTTTGAGTAGTTTAAGAATCTTTCATTGAATTTCATTTTTGGGAAAAATTTTTTTCGCCCCCCCCCCTATCGGGGGGCATAACTCGTCTGGAACCCCCCTAGACCGTTCTTTTTATTTCAGATTATTGTAGCGCTATATCTTAGCTACACGCCGGTGTAAAACATTACGGGCTGCCGGACGGCAAACACTGAAATATTTGCGTTCAAAAATTAAAAATGCCACATTTTGCATGTTTCACTGTGCCCAAAAATTTTCAACTCCATGTTCCAGCTTACTAATTGGAGTTGAATGCTAAAAATTGATGTCTAAGCTGTACTTTTTGAGTAGTTTAAGAACCTTTCAATGAATTTCATTTTTGGAAAAAAATTTTTTTTCGCCCCCCTATCGGGGGCATAACTCGTCTGGAACCCCCCTAGACCGTTCTTTTTATTTCATATTATTGTAGCGCTATATCTTCGCTACACGCCGGTGTAAAACAATATGGGCTGCCGGACGGCAAACACTGAAATATTTGCGTTCAAAGATTAAAAATGCCACATTTTGCAAATTTTTGGGCACAGTGAAACATGCAAAATGTGGCATTTTTAATCTTTGAACGCAAATATTTCAGTGTTTGCCGTCCGGTAGCCCGTAATGTTTTACACCGGCGTGTAGCTAAGATATAGCGCTACAATAATCTGAAATAAAAAGAACGGTCTAGGGGGGTTCCAGACGAGTTATGCCCCCCGATAGGGGGGGGGTGGCGAAAAAAAATTTTTTTCCAAAGATGAAATTCAATCAAAGTTTCTTAAACTACTCAAAAAGTACAGCTTAGGCATCAATTTTTAGCATTCAACTCCAATTAGTAAGCTGGAACATGGAGTTGAAAATTTTTGGGCACAGTGAAACATGCAAAATGTGGCATTTTTAATTTTTGAACGCAAATATTTCAGTGTTTGCCGTCCGGTAGCCGGTAATGTTTTACACCGGCGTGTAGCTAAGATATAGCGCTACAATAATCTGAAATAAAAAGAACGGTCTAGGGGGGTTCCAGACGAGTTATGCCCCCCGATATGGGAGCGAAAAAAAATTTTTTTCCAAAAATGAAATTTAGTAAAAGATTCTTAAACTACTCAAAAAGTTACGCAAAAACCCCGTTTGTTAGGTCTGAATTCCGATCAGCAAGTCAGAAATTCGATTTCGAAATTTTGGTCCCATAGTTAAGCGGGCCGATTTTTAGAAGGCCATATCTCGAGCATGGAGCGTCGAATCTGGAAATTCTTTGCGGTGGTTACATAACCTATCAAGACGTATTAGCCCTCCAACTTTGAGCCCTCCACGCCAAAGTTTCATTTTTGGGTCTGAATACTGAAACTCGATCGGTTCAGAGACTGGCTCTTAAAATGCAACTTCGTCCTATTCCGCCCTGCCCCGCTACCTGAAAAATCGAGCGCGGCCGGCCCGCGGATCACATCCTCTAAGTGTGATGGCTGATCTAGCCATTTTCCAAAGTAAACGTGGCGAAAGAGCAGTTTTCTATCGCGGCTATCAATTCTACTACATGATAGATGTAGCTCACACCTTTCCATTTGTGAATGTATGTAATAATATGTAATAAAATATTTCAACTGCATAAAAATAATCCCAAAATCACTCTACGCTTGCTTACTGCAATAATATGGATTAAAACTCACCAAATTATGCTAAATTTTAAAAAGGAGGAAACCGGAATATGAGGGGAGGAAACCGGAAAGGAGGAAAACGGAAAGGAGGAAACCGGAAAAGAGGAAACCGGAAAGGAGGAAACCGGAACACGCCAGGGGAGGGGACTGTCCCCACCTAACCTGCCGACCATGTACATGTATGTCCTTGTTACATGTATGCCGAGAGGGGAGGGTGTTAGACCGGGGCAAATTGCAACCCTCTCTTACATGTAGTTGTGGTGTGGCCAGACGTGGCCTCTTAGTATCACTTAGAGTTTTAGTAGAAAGAGAAAAATTTAGGTAGCACGGGTACTCGAATTCACATATTCGAATTCTCACACGACACCGACCACCAGGCGGCGCCGTTTAAGCTGGAGAAGGAGTCGTTTGAAGAGGTGAAGCCGGGTCTGTCCAGCTACCAGCACCAGCCCTCCCATGCACTGATTGGAGTGGAGAGGTTGCTGGACAAAGCCAAGGCTGTGGTGCCCCGCAATATGTGGCAGCACACGCCGCTCTCCCTTAAAGCCACTGCCGGACTCAGATTACTGCCGGCCGCCGATGCTGAGGCCATCTTGGATGAGGTTCTCTTTTTTTTTTGATAGAAACCAGCCTAATATGGCTACAACAATAATTACTAAGCTGCTTATCCCATTGGTAGAGACCGGGGACAAGTCCATTTTTTTCCATTTTTGTGGACAACCTACAGAAATGAAAGGGGACAATTGAAGCGTTCAGACGAAGAAATGCCTAAGTCCATACATAGACAAAAAGAGAAATTTGAAGAGAAATATTTCGTTTGCCTTAAATTCTAGTGCAATATTTTGCAATATCCGTTAGCTATCATGTCATGATGGTCCAGTGTCAGCACCATACATGTACTACGGGGGTTTGGGGGTTACCCCCCTGCTGGAAAGGCCAAACCCCCCTCACCCCCCCCCCCCCCGAGACAGGTTAAGGGACCCCCCACCAAAAAATACAAGTACTAGTAGTGGCTCCAGTATTAACAAACTGGGTCAGAAATCACTAATTTTTAGCCTAAAATTCACTTGAAAAGCCTTTGGAAACCGAATTTGGCGTTTCCACTGCTGATATTTAAGAAAAATCGGTGTTTTTGGAAGCTCTTTTTGTCATTTTTTGCTTGTTTTTAGCTTTAAAACGCTATTTGGCAGCTGAAAATAGCGATTTTTAGCGTCCTTACTGAAAAAAAACGTGCTAAAAACGCATTTCTAGGCGTTTTGGAGCTTTTCGAAATTTGGGACCCCCACCTGGGCGACACCCCCCCTCGACCCCCCCACCTGAAGAAACCCACCCCCCTACCCCCTCCCCCAGGTCGGCCCGGAGCTGTTACATGTATGGTCAGAACTATCTGAAGCCCAAGTTTGATTGCCTGCATCCTACTAATTATGCAAATCTTTTTAATAAAATAAATTTTGGACTTACGCTTTTTTAAGGTCTAAGCAGATAAATTCGTTCAGAATTCTGTTTAATTGTGTCAGAGTGGTGTTTTATCAATTGCACAACATTCTAGGGTGTATGTACAACAGTTGCTTTTGACTGCAAAAATTTCAAGCATTTTATTTCATTTTATGAAAAATTTTTATGCGAAAATTATTCTCAAGAAGCTGCTGAAACATCTCAAAATATCTTCATTTTGATATATTAGTGATCTCATATGTTAATTATTGTAATTTTTTTGGGAATATTTGCAGTATTTGTGCTTGGTCGGATGGATTCGGTCGCTCACTATTCTGGATTTGGTAGGCTATTCGCTCTAAAAATCTGCACTATTGTTCTACGCTGTGAGGGCAGTGTTTCTACGTATATAAACAGCTGAAAATCCGTAAAAATGTGACTTAGCACTTCTACGTCTGAACGCTTCAATTGTCCCCTGGGGAAACCTCCGGGACGAAAATTTTCATAAGTTATCCTTCAAAAACGCTATTAAACGGCACTCTGAGTGTTAATAAATACTGTCAGTTTTAGTCGTTTGAAGAGGCCTAAGCCGATCTTTTCATTGATTAACTTGTATATAAAATAAGGGTCGTCCCCAATAAAGTTGTCCACATCCGAATCCGAGTCACTTCCCTTCATGGCCACAATTGTCCCCTCATCACTTGTATTGTAAAAATTGCCAAAATTGCCTGTAAAAAGCACTTTTTAGCTGTATTTGTGCCCTAATTTGCGATTTGACGTTTTTAGCCATACATGGGCCCATACATGTAACAGGGGGTCTGGGGGGTCTGCCCCCTACCCGACTTAGGCGAGACCCCCCCGGATGCCCCCCCCCCCCGAGACGATTTCGCCGACCCCCCTCCGATTGTTCTGGCAAGTAAATTTTCGAGCAAATTTTTGCAATTTTTTACACTTTCACGCACAAAAATTGCAAACATCGCCTGCAAAACAGCACTTTTTAGCTGTATTTCAGCCCAAATCAGCGATTTTTGGCGATTTTTAGGCCAAAAATTGCGATTTTTCTCGATTTTTGAGCGTTTTTTAGTGCCCACCCCCTCCCCCAAAATTTTGGCTCAGACCCCCCCCACCCGGCCGGCGCCAGACCCCCCCAACCCCCCTCCCCCCATCGGCGGATGACCTGTTACATGTATGCATGGGCCGGAAAAATTGGAGGGTTATGGCTTTTCGGCGGGGGTTGCAGGCAGCGTATAAAAAACACTTTCCCAAAAAATTTCGCCGGATTTTCGGAGGGTGTATGGGTCGCCGAGGGGGGTGTAACTGAAAATTTTTCACATTTCCAAGAAAAGGTCGCCAGAATTTCGGAGGGGGTTATGAGATCAAGTCGGTCTCTCACAAAAAGGTCGTCAAAAATTTTCACTTTCTCAAAAAAGGTCGCCAAAATTTTGAATGCCTGCAGGCGAGGGGGCTCCCCCTGCCCATTAATGTTTTTAGCCGAAAAATTGAGATTTTCGAGTGTTTTTAGCACCCAAACCGCCGTCCCTAGAATTTGGGCTCAAACCCCAACCCCTTCGGGGGATGACCTGTATTGCATAAGCTCGTAAAGACGCGAACACGGTGCGAATGCAATTTTTGTGTTGCGCTGTTTACCTTTTTCTGGGCGACCGACTTGATCTCATAACCCCCTCCGAAATTCTGTCGACCTTTTCTTGGGAATGTGAAAAATTTTCAGTTACACCCATACATGTAACAGGTCATCCGCCGATGGGGGGAGGGGGGGTTGGGAGGGTCTGGCGCCGGCGGGGGGGGGTCTGAGCCAAAATTTTGGGGGAGGGGGGTGGGCACTAAAAAACGCTAAAAAATCGAAAAAATCGCAATTTTTTGGCTAAAAATTGCCAAAAATCGCTAATTTGGGCTGAAATACAGCTAAAAAGTGCTGTTTTGCAGGCGATTTTGGCAATTTTTGTGTGTGAAATTGTAAAAAATTGCAAAAAATTGCTCGAAAATTTACTTGCCAGAAAAATCGGAGGGGGGGTCGGTGAAATCGTCTCGGGGGGGGGGGGGGTCCCCATCCGGGGGGGTCTGGCCTAAGTCGGGTGGGGGGCAGACCCCCCCAGACCCCCCTGTTACATGTATGGTTACACCCCCCCTCGGCGACCCATGCCCCCTCCGAAAATCCGGCGAAATTTTTTGAGAAAGTGTGTGTCTGATTGAAAATGCAATAAAAGATTCAGGTGGAGGGTTTGCTGAAGAGAAGTCAGTTTCTGACGGGAGACGACCCAGCTACCTTGATGAGTGGCACAGACGAGGGCATCTTTGCTTGGTTCACTCTAAACTTTCTGCTGGACAGAATTGACGCCGTACTTCAGAAACCAGAGGGTAGGTAGGTTTCTGTCTTTTTTTGCCGCTTTTACTCACTTGAGGCTTTTATATTTTGGGTTGGTGTAAACGTCTACGTTTAGAGGGAAGAGGACGTTACCATCTAGAAATTGCGTAAAACGCCAATTTAGGTTCTATCAAATGCTGGTAAAATTAGCCGCCTTAAATCAGAAATGTCACTGTTTAAGATTGTAAAAGAAATTAGGAAAGGTGTGCCCAAAATTGCTTTCCTTTAGAGGTGGGAAATGCTATCGGTACTGGGTGGGCGAGGTAGACCCAATAACCGTTATTACCATACATGTAACAGGGGGGTCTGGGGGGTCTGCCCCCACCCGACTTGGGCCAGCCCCCCCCCCGGATGCCCCCCCCCCCGAGACGATTTCACCGCCCCCCTCCGATTTTTCTGGCAAGTAAATTTTCGAGCAAATTTTTGCAATTTTTTACACTTTCACACACAAAAATTGCCAAAATCGCCTGCAAAACAGCACTTTTTAGCTGTATTTCAGCCCAAATCAGCGATTTTTGGCGATTTTTAGGCCAAAAATTGCGATTTTTCTCGATTTTTGAGCGTTTTCTAGTGCCCACCCCCCCTCCCCCAAAATTTTGGCTCAGACCCCCCCGGCCGGCGCCAGACCCCCCAACCCCCCTCCCCCATCGGCGGATGACCTGTTACATGTATGGTTATTACATATGCATGAATGTAAATCACCTCTGCGGTATGTTGGCTCCATATTTGTTAG
Organism: Sabatieria punctata; assembly: GCA_030248155.1. Classification (NCBI taxonomy): domain Eukaryota; kingdom Metazoa; phylum Nematoda; class Chromadorea; order Araeolaimida; family Comesomatidae; genus Sabatieria; species Sabatieria punctata. The sequence goes on from JASANB010005478.1 coordinate 24,532, forward strand.
GATCAAAAAGTTTTCAGGAGGCTCAAATAATTTTGTGAAAAATCAATATGGAGATTAAACAAAAAATTCATACATGCACTTTTGATAAATTCTTTCACACCGACCAACGTTTTCCGCAATCAGTGAGTATTATTCTTTTCACTAAACCTAGCAGTCACTACTTGAGAAATGCTACTGGTGTAGATGGATATAAATCGCCTCTATAAACAGTTTTCGATCAGGTTTGTTTATACATGGGCAACAGGTCATCCGCCGAAGGGGGTTAGGGGGTCTGAGCCCAAATTCTAGGGACGGGGTTGGCCACAAAAAACACTTAGAAATCGCTAATTTTGGCTCAAATACAGCTTAAAAAGTGCTGTATTTTGAAAATTTTTGTGTCTGAAATTGTAAAAAATCGGAGGGGGTCGGAAAAAATCGTCTCGGGGATTTCCGTCCGGTGGTCTAGACGCCCCAGTCCCCCCCCGTTACATGTATGGGTTTGTTAACCAGCCTAAGGTGCAAAATCGGTGTAGCTCCGGCTACCCTGACTTTATGCCTAGGTTTTAAGGTTAGGCTCAGGGAAACGAGTTCAAAAAGGACAGGTTACCGTTACCGAACGAGCAATCGGATCGATTGACTAAGTGTGTGTGCATAAATCTAGTGTGGTGGGTGCATTACTAAGCACCAGCACAGGCATATCTGGTGGCCCAGTAGTTTGTGTTTTGGGTCAAGCAACTACTTTGTAACTTAGACAAACAGATGATCGTGTTTATTTTCTGGCTTATAAGAAGGGGTCGTACGGCTATCAGTAGAGTAGGAGGGCATGCACGTGTATGACTGGACACTCTCCAAAAACACAACTAAAATGCAGTTGGCAGTGAGCCAGTCTAGTGTGGGTGGTTTCAGCGTTGCAGAAGACGGTCAATGAGAATCTGACCTCGGCCGCGCTGGATCTGGGAGGCGGCTCTACACAGGTCACCTTCCGACCGTTGCAGTCGTTCACTCTGGAATCTGCTCCCGACTCCTTCTCCAAACATATCACCATTTTTGGTCAGGACGTCTATTTGTACACGCACAGGTGGGTGCTCTACTTTTGTTGTTGCTTTCACCTGAATGTGACTTACGTTCGCAAACACGTAGACACACGAAAATGACAAAGTCGCTAACACTAGGGGCGAACACATTTTTCTGATTGCTGCTTTTGTTTAAAATGATATTGAAGTGCTAAGTAAGTGATTTCCATTAATTTTCAATGCAAAATTATTACGCTAGCAAAAGTACGTAGTTTGACAGTTGTTTTTTTTCTTCCAGGTACCGGTGTCATTTGTGGTACCCATGGCCGTTGGTGTCGGTACCATAATATAGTAGTAAGTACCACTACCATAATATAGAATGAATTTGAATGGAATGGTACCGGTACGATTTATGGTACCACTAGGCTAAGTACCGCTACCATATTTGGCGTTAAGTGCCTGACTGTGTTAAAGGAAAGGCTGGTCTGTAAGTTAGGTTGCAATTTCAGTTACCTGGGCAACGGTTTGTATGCAGCTCGTCTGGGAATTCTACAACTGAATTCGGGCGCTGGCAGCAGACGAACTAAACTGTTCACTTCTTGCTTGCCTCATGACTTCTCTCTCAAGTGGACCTACAACGCCAGCGACTTTAGCATTAGGTAATAGAGTCTCTGAATTTGGCCGGTTATTCTACCATCACATGTAACAGGGGAGTTTGTCCACTCCCGACATAGTGGTCTGACCCCGTCCGATTTTTGCTGGCAAGTACTTTTTGCTATTTTTTTAGAATTTCAGACACTAAAATTGCCCGTAAAACAGCGCACGTTTTGGCCGAATTTAGCACTATTTTAAAGATTTGCTGAAAATTGCAATGTGATGTGATGTTTGTGATTTCTAAGCAAAAAGTGGGCCCAGAATTATGTACTTGCCAAAATCGAAGGGTCCTATTCCAGGGCGTTGGCAAGGCTCCACAGTTCATCTTGCATGTGCGTTGGGCACTTTTCCTTTATGTAAGAAAAATTGATTGGATGTTGATTAAGAGAATGTTATCAGCATACATGTAACATGGGGGTCTGCCCCCCACTCCACTTATCCAGACCCCTCCGGATGCCCCCCACCCCGAGACGATTTCGCCGACGCCCCCTCCAATTTTTCTGGCAAGTAAATTTTTGAGCAAATTTTTGCAATTTCAGACACAAAAATTGCTAAAATCGCTTGCAAAACAGCACTTTCTAGCTGTATTTCAGCCCAAATTAGCGATTTTTTTGGCGATTTTTTCGATTTTTAAGCGTTTTTTAGTGCCCAACCCCCTCCCAAAATTTTGGCTCAGACCCCCGGCCGGCGCCAGACCCCTCCAACCCCCTCCCCGTTCGGCGGATGACCTGTTACATGTATGGTTATCAGGACAAACGGCCTGTGTCGATTAGACGGAGTGTGAGTGTTGCAGAGGAGTGAAGGACTACAGTTACGAGTCGTGTCTGTCTGAGGTGCGCACCTTCGTCAGACAGTCGGGCATCGACAGTCCGCCGGAGTTGTCGCAGCGACACATCTATGCCTTCAGCTACTTCTTCGATAGAGCTTTCCAGACAGGTCTCATCCACTCCTTCGACGGCGGTCTAGTCAAAATCTCTCAGTTCGAAGACGTCGCTAAAACAGGTGCTGCCTCTTGCGTCTACATCTGGGTACCGGGGAGACATGGGCCAGCATTTCGAAATTTTCAAATCCTCAGAGTAGCGGCGGCTGATGGTGGGTTGAGGGGATGGTAGGTACTACGTCCGATTTTTTACAAAATCAAGGTTTTTAGCCTTACGTTTCGCTAAAATAAAATAAATTCAGCTATTCTGAGCTCATTTACGCTTAATCTAGCTAGGCATACTTTTAACATAGTTTTCTGTAAAAAATTCCTTCTAAAAATTCCTGAGGGTGTAGCGTCGGCCTAAGGGGGGTAGGTCAGAGCCTGAAGGAGGTAAACCCCTCATCCTCCTTGTTCCGCGTGCCTGCCTGGTCTGTCTGCCCATGTCTGGTCCGCAGGGGGACAAAAATTAAAATATTCGAAGCACTTCTACTAGCTATGAACCCAACATTTTCGCATATTCGATTTTTGGAATACTGGTTATTTGGCTACTTCTGTTGTGGAAAATTCGATTTTTGCCAAAGAATTCAAATTTCTGCCGAAATTATTTCGAATTTAGAAAGACTCTGTTTTCCGTATAAAATTTGCACCTAGAGCCGGGACAACAACTAGGCATGGCCGCCTGAGCTGCTCGCTATGTGCATGAGTATGCAACTATTACATACTGTATATAGTGATGCAGTGTTCTAGAAGGAATGGCTTTTCAGTTTGTGCGCGTTCAAAGCACCAGTTCGGTACGGAGCATTGGCATCCGTGGCAGTGCATGGATATGACTTACATTTATTCACTTCTCACTGATGGGTACCAGATCCGCCCTGCCAAACACATCTACGTAAGTTTTTAATTGGCAGCACTAGAGTAGATAGACTTAATTTAGGTTTTTCCCTTTTTACTCTCTACTGCCTTGACGTATATAAATGCTCGTTTCACAGAAAATTGTCTAACTTCAAGGGCCACCCAGCATCAAACAATTTTGCACAGATTTTCATGGTGCCCGAGTAATACGCCTGTCTTTCCTCTACGGTGACACGTTTTTGCGCAAGAAAGTGGACCTAATTTGGGTCGGTTTGAGCCCCTTACGCGGCAGCCATTTTCGTTAGAATAAAGCGATTTTCTTGTGCTAAAAAGTGATAAAACGGTCAATTTTGATCTAATTAAGTCTTCCAACACACAAGGTTTTATTTTTTATTAAGTACGTCTTGTTAGAAGCACGGTGGGCACTTCAAGAATGACGATGTGGGTCCAATCTTCGTAACTCGCGCCATAGAAAATCAGCCGGCGTTCGAACGTGCAACCAAATACAGAACACTAAACTGCGCGACTGTTTTCAACCCGCATTTCTCCAGTTCTTTATGAAATTAAGTGCGGTTTTTGCGTAATTAATCGCATCCGGTCATGCTATTGCCGTTTAGCATAAATTTCTTCTTGTAGCTCGAGTTATTCAAATCTGTTGCCCATAACTAAAAATGGTACCAAGTGCGCCACACAAAAGTTCTTCGCAGACGGATGTTTTTAAATCGCATTTTTCTAGTTTTTCATAGAATCAAGTGTGGTTTTTTTGCGTAAATTATCTTATCATGTTAGCGGCGGTTTTCGCATATTTTTTGCTGTAGCGTGAATTTTTCAAAACTATTGGCCATACCTAATTGAAGTCTTTATATGCGGAAAAACTCGAAATTTTGGGAAGGAAAGTGTACTATGGCCTAATTTACGATGCAATGTAATTTCAATTGAACTACAAGTCAGTAAAAACGCTATTAGAGGGACGTAGAAAACAAAGTGAAAAAGGGAAACGAGAAAACCATTCTCAGTAATTTAGTAAACCGTTCTGTTCGACCATTCACCCAATATTGTCGTTTTGGAATTTTTAACATGTTTTATTAACAGTAACATGCGTGAATTTTTTTTGTAAATTATACAACCCTAATAGTGATAGTTTTTATCTACTAAATTCTGAAAAATAGCAGAGGCTATTTTTGGCCGAGTTGAAACATTTCATTGCCTGATCTAAGGTCGGCTCGGCGCCTAAGTAGGTATAAAGTGCCAATTGCAGCTGTCGAAGAAGCTGCGTGGTCTGGAGACGTCGTGGGCGCTGGGGGCGTCCTACTACCTGCTCAACACCTACCACGAGCGCCGACTGGCACAGAGTCAGCTCTCCTCCGACTCCTACTCCAGCTATGCACAGACTGCCTGCTTCTACTTCTGTTCCAGAGTCTACTACGGCGTCACCACCATGCTCTCCTATTTCCAGCTGCTCGCTTAGTGGCCGCGCACAAAATCAGTGTCTTTTATTCTTGTACCTTCTTAGTCATTCTGTCAGAACGAAATGAGCTCACTGATTTTGCGCAGGCGAAGCGAATAGGTACTGAATTGTGTTTGTTTTGTCGTTTTGCAGGTCAAAATACTACTACCATCATTTCTTAATTGACTGGTTTGCGTGTCAACCAGTCGATAGTGTTAGGAGGGCGCAGTGTTATTCTAATAATTCATTCCCGCTCCAAAGATTTCAAGCGATTCCGATATTGTTTATGTGTACCTACTGTACAGCAATTTTTTACGCAATGCTTTTAGCGCCGCCGATTTAACTGGGACCGGTTTTCTACTTTTTGTACGAGTTCAGATCAAAATTATTGTTTGCGCAGAGATTCCCAGTTGTAGATGCTTGTCTATAAAGTTGCGGGTTCTCTCTGTACTTATCAGGTTGTATTGCACTTTCCCATCAGTCAGATCGGTACGAATTCAAAAACTAAGTAATTGCCATATACAGTAAACAACACTGATAATATTAACGATCGTACATACCTGACTGATAAAATAGCAACCAGTTACGCAATGAAGTGGGGCGTGACTTTGGGAATTTGTCAAGAATTTGCGATAAGCCGTGTAGTAGAAAGCTTGGCATTGTTTGAGGTATTATCCGTGCGGGTGCATACGTACGTGGTACGCTTCCGATTGCAGGAAGTGGAAAGTGCCAGCTTGGAAGCCAAAGTGCCTGCGAGGTGTTATTACTTTACTATTTGTTTGCGTGCACTTTGGCCTCCGCTGGTTTAGCGCCTGTTAACGACTCTTAGAAGGTGCCGCTTCGCTTTTGGAAGGAAAGCAGAAGAGGCAGGCGTTGGCCGGCCGGCGTTCTACTATCAGTTTTTGGAGCTATTTTTAAACTTCTTGTTTCGTTTTGCTCATATCGCACTCTCTATTTTGACTGTGATAAAAATACGAACAAACAAAATTGCTACTTACACAAGTGGCGCACAAACAATACTCTTATCATCATATCATCAGCAGCAGATTGATTTGCATTATGCCAGCAAGAAGAGCACAGCCTCAGGCCCACTTGGCCGGGTTCTGTCCGTATTGCAGCGTCATCAGTTGGTGGTAGAGGTCCAGCTTGATGCTCTGCCACTTCTGGCAGTTGGCCGACTTTCTCCTGCGCAGCTTCATCTTGTCCATGCAGAAGGTGCGCAGGCCGTTGTTGTATCTGCGCACCGTTTTCGCCAGCCACTTCAGTTTCCTTCGCAGGCTCTCCACTTGCGCCTTTGACAAGCGATGCCGGTTTTCCCAGAATATCTCGCTCCCATCCTTTTGTTCTGTGCCTGAAACTGAACGAAGGTTCAGTAAAATTCAGCAAAGCTGCGTCGTTGGCTCAGTGGTTAGCTCGCTTGAGACACGGCAGCGACATCTCCAGTTTGTGGGTTGGAAATGGGAAGTAGTCGAGACACAGGCCATCGAAAGTTAGCAATGACGAGTAGATAAATGGGAACCAAACCTTGCACACACCGACAGCAATGGGACGGTTGTTGTTAAAGGAGGCTGCCGGCCCTTGTGTCTCTTCCTGCTATATAGCACTTGGCTACTCCCAGTCAAAAAGAACAAAAATTAACAAGAACCAGTCAGGTGTCACTTCAATCATGGCCTCTCTTGAAAGGGAATAACCTTAGCAACATACTTGAGGCCTCGATCGGAGTGATACCATATCGGTACCATCATATCTGTCAATCAATTTTAGACGCCTGTAAAATGGCACTTAAAACAAGATAAACAAACTAAAGCAAAAACTGGGACAAGCAGTAGTAAAACAAGATAAAACAAACCGAAACAAAAACTATGATATGTTGCTGTTGTTGATAGCAAAAGCTATCTCAGCGGGACCAGAAAATAAATAAGAAAGCTTACCGCTTGTTGAGACTTGGTCAGAAGAATGGAGGGCGTTTCGCTTTCGGTCGTTGATGGGAACGGCGCAGACATAGAGCAGAGCCAGAATGGAAAGGAACAAGCATCTAAGAGCCAGGTGGAAATGCATGTCTGGGCGGCATGAAGGAAGGAGTAATGCAAATAAAGGTTTCTCTGTGCAGAACCAATCAACGGTGGTGTAGGCGGCTGGGGGGTTCTAATAGCATTGACGCAATCTATGTTAGCAACGGCATGCGTCCCGGCTAATCAGGAAAAGCTACACTGCTTTGTAAGCTGGCCCGCCGGCCGTGCTCTTATCGTACCGACCAGCTGGCTCGTGCCACTGGCCTTTGACTCACGCACACACGTACTATCTGCATACCTGCGCACTCATTGACACATTTTGAAGAATCGCTCTCTTTCGTAAATTCAAAAAGCGCGCCAGTGCATATAGATAGTTATTACCTCATCAGCAAATCTTACTTGCGCTCAACACTTTTGCCATTGGTTCCAAGAGGCTTTCAAGGCACATTGTTTCAAGTGATTTTCTCTGCCCGAGTCAGATCAGTCTTACAATATCTGGCTCTGCGCCTGTTGGTCACCAGACAAATCGGCTAACACCTTGTTAACCAATTTGATGATAGAATTGTGGGGAGTAGTGCCATGGAACGAAAATGGAACACAAGGATCTGCTTGCTGCCAATATTATAATCTTCAAGTAACATCACAATGACAGTCACTGAACAATCAATACAAAACGATTGAAACATTTCGTTCGAAAAATCTTCAGAAATTTGACCCTCCCTGACACCTGACAGACCATACTCCATATGGATGGAAGTCAAGCTTTGGACAAGATTTTCGAAATTAGAGGCGATCGAAAACTAACTTGCGCAGCTCCCGCTGTTGTACAGTAAAAATCGAAAGGCGCATCTGGCGGTTGGCCAGATTATGATTTAGTCCTTCCGGACGTCTTTTGGGGCTGTTTAGAAGAAACACAGTTTGGTTGATACATATTTCCCGCCTTATGTTTAGTGGATTACTCTATTTTGGCGATCGCTGGACGTAAAGCTGAGCCTAGCGAAGCAGGCGCGCTAAACTCTTCACTTGTCTCGCAAAAACGACCCAGGTGATGGTGTCAGGGCCACCCACTACGCACTACCGCACGTCAAAGCTGCATCTAGGCATGTGAGAGCTTTAAAGTTATAGTTCGTTGTGTTCATGTGTGTTTGTTTTTCACGAAGGACCACGGTAAGCTGATTTCAAAAGTTATGGAGGCAGAATTACTGATTAGCATGGTCTGTGATCTTTGGAGTTGGGTGAGAGCGAATTGCAAATGATCAGCTGCAGGCAATAAAATCCAGACTAATAACATGGCAGGATGTGTATGCGTTGCTGCCATGGCAACTTATTGAAAGCCATGTACACTCCTCCAACGGCCAAATTAGCGCTTGCTGCTTTGTCGTTCATCCTTGCATTGATTTGATCACCTGCTCCATTCCTCACCCTGGCATTAGCAATTCTCTGTTTGTTCTATCACTCTGAGTATTCCTTTTATCTAGAAAGCCTTTCCTTTGACCTAACGCCATTATCTAAGTCAACGCCGTTTCTGAGCATAGAAAAACGTTTCTAAACTTTTGGCGTTGAGCCAATGATGTAAAAAGAAAATGTAGCAGGTGTATTAGTAGTAGTTTTGGAGAACATTAATAAATATGGAACATGTTTTTTCAGGTTTTGTTCTGTAAGAAATTTTGCTATGATCGTCATTTTTAATAAATTTACAGTTTGAAGGTAAAGCGACGGACAATAATGAACTCTACCAGTTCACTTCCGACTTCAAGCAATGAATTTATTAGAAGAACGACTCAGTTTGTTGGAGGAAACTTGTCTACAGATCAGGCTGCTCAAATTCTTCTAAACGGCACTTCGCTGAGATCTCTAGAGTTCCTTGCCAGCTCAAGCTCCTCAAATGTCACTTCCAACTTTACCCAAACCTTTACTCCCCCTGTCACTGAAGACAGTCTCTTTTCGATCCCAACAGGTAAAATTACCAACCCAAACGTCGTTTGCTGCTGCATTTTTAAATATTGATAATAGCGTTTTGCAGACAAAAATTGGCTGGTGATTCTGCTGGGTGCAATTGGTTTCGTCTGTTTGCTTGGGGTTGCCGCAATGCTGGTTATGTGGAAGGTGTGCGGCAAGTCAGTAACTAGGGATACTTACAGTAGCTGTCACTTTATGAAAAAATTATTAGACATCGACCGACCAGCCGATCGAATTCCAAGCCTTGCAAGGTAGCGCCTTGCTGCGGAAAAGGAAACGGTGCGACGGCCAACACTCAGAAAGAGATGCCACAACCAGAGTTGGGCTCTAACAAAGAGCCGCTGCCTCCTATTGGAACTTCACAGAGCATCAAAGCAGGTAATCATTCTTGATTGACAATATTTTCAGCGTCGAAAATTACCCACTGTTCACTATGAAGATAATATTCAACGAAACTATGCTTAGGGGAGGTTGACGGATACCAAGGGAATTTCGTACCGCCGCGCAGATTAGCTCCTATTGAGCAGGCGAGAAACGTGGACGAACAAGGTTCCGCCAACGGCACCGGAAAGTTTGGTCTGAAAGGAGTTCCTATGATACACGTTCCATCGCATAAAATGAGACCATTGCCTCCGCTGGAATAATCTCGCCATCTTCAGGTTCTTAGATCTCAAATCAGATCAAGAGTTTTATCTGTTTTTACTTGTACGTACGCGTCTGTGTGTGTATTACGCTTTCTTTGTGATATTTTGATCGGACCAGGTGCTTTCTACTTGTAGAGCGCTGCTACCAGAGATAATTATTTATGATTGGATTATTATTAGCTTATAATAAATCATCTTTCATTTTGTGGACGTATGCAACTTAGCAACGGAAGAACAAAGAAGGCAGATGAATTATTTCACAGTTTAGGGGCGAAAATCTGTATCCAGTGCTCTCGAGTAAACCGAGCATGGAATGGCTGCAAGTTTATCTAATTTACGCGCCGCTCATTCTTGGCACGGCAGCATTCGTTAGTATGTTTATTGGCATAGCGCTAGTTCTTTTCTGGCAATTCTGCTACAAGTAAAATCGGTCTAAACTTAGTCGGTTTGAAAATGATAGCAAAGTTTACAGTTTGCGCGAATCGAGGCCCGAATTGCGATACGCTCCGCCGCCCTACAGCCGAAGCGAACCGAAAGAATTGCCGGTTGCTGCCGATAACTGCATGCTATCGGTGATTCCTTTGCCGCCTACTGGAGCACTTCAAACTCAAACTTCTGGTTAGTGGAGAACTGTTTTAATTAGATTAACCAACTAATATTTTTGCGCAATTTTAAACGGGTTTTAGCACCACCACCACAAGGAGAGGCTGGGCCATCGGCCATGGATTTACGATTCCACAACTTATTTTCGGATGCCCCTAGCTCGGCCTGATCCCAAGATTCAAGGCCACCACACTACGTTTGCCAGATCTTTTCTCGTATTCCAACCGCTTGGGCTAAATAAATCTGGTGTTCTTCGAATGTTTTGAATGTTTATTAGTAATAGGTCCAGCAATACAACAGCAAAGTAGCTAAACGAAGGGGCAGGCTGGGCCGTTTGACCGGCTTCTATTGCCCTATAGATCAAAAATTCATCTAGTTCAACCGTTGACAATTTAGATCGAAATTGATTTACTGACCTAGCAGTTTACAACTTCCTCAGGCAAACTGTTCCAGAAGTAAACAATCTATGAGAAAAGAACCTATTGTCGTTTTAAGACGAACCGAATGAACAAATATCTTAAGGCTGTGTCCTGTAGTGCGTTGATCTCTGACAAATTCTAAAAAATATTCAGACGGCACATCCACTAATTAATGTAAGTCCCTAATTATTCTACGTTCCTCAAGAGACTTCAAACTTTTCAAACTTTCCGCATAGGTACAAGAGTAGACGTCAGACTGTGTCTGAGTAGTTTCATCTGAGCTGCCCTGAAATTCGTCTGCAGTGAAGCGAAAGTAAGCGAGAGCAATAAAACTTTTATAACGAGCTGAGCGAAGGAACAAAGCGTAAAGAAAACGGCAGCGTCTTAGCAACCGGAGAAGTCAGACGGCCCAAACCATTCCCACAAAGTTGCTATGTTCGAAGAAAAATACGTACCTGAATATGTGGCTTTCGGAATCGGTCTGTTTGCTCTTCTGATGATGCTTCTAGCAGTCATTGTTCTCAGCCTCCGTCTTTGTCGTTGTCGGTACAGTTTCAGTTTTCACTTGCTTCATGTAAATTTCTATCCAACGTCTGAAGGTCGCTTCTTTTAGTTTAACACAAAATGTGTTAAAGATTTATTTTCGAGATATTGTAGGTCAATTTATAATTTAGTAGTCAATTATAAATTTATTGCAGAAAAAATCTCTGAATGTTTCATGAGTGAAGTGGATTACATTCTTTCAATGTTTTCATCATGAGGGGCAGTAGGATTTCAGACAAATGAAAAGCAGATGCACTATAGCAGACACATAGTTAGTAAACACGTCTAGTGACCTACATATATAGTGGTCGACGCCTGGAAGAGTTGCTACAACTTTGACCTACAGTAGGCTAAATTGTAGGGAATTCAGCGGACCAGTGGTCAGTTTCCCGGGAACAGGACGGTTTCATCAGAAAGCTCAAAGTTTGCGTCGACTGAAACAGAAACACGAGAATGTGGAGGCGATCGTCTCCAAACTCTCCACAATCTCCATTGTTTCTTCTGCTTTCGTTATTGGAAGTTCAGCAGCCAGCCAGCTCGACTTTGACAGGCCGCAGGAAGCGGAAGAATCGCCGATCAAGTGCCGATCGCCTAAACGATCGAGAGTGGGACCGGCGCCTCACGTCTCCTTTCGAAACCCTCCTGCATCGCCAGCCAATTCGGAACGACCTGCCCAAGTTGACACCACGCAAGAAGAAAGTTTAGGGGAAAATACAGAGTTAGATGATGAGCTGGACAGTTCTACGAATGGGTTGGTTGCTACAAACGAAGGCCTGGAAGAAATCACCAGTCAGGCCGACCCTTCAAAAACCGATATGGTTACATATTCTTTCTGACGTTTTCCGAAGTCACCATCTTAGCACTACAAATGTAAATGTCTGTACATAAGCTGAAGTTTAGTACTATTAAATCTGTCGTGATGTGTGCATATGCTGTCCTGTCTGCAGCAGAAAGGTGTTTTACTGCCAATTAGCTTTAGCTCTAGTTTTTAGGTCATCATATTTCGCATAGAAGTGCCCCATCTTCTGGCTCAGAAACTCTATAGCTCATTGTAAAGGGCCGCCGTAAGCACGCTCTAAATACCCACAGCCTCTGCTCCCATCACCGGCTTTAGAAAATTTATAGCAAAGCACTTCTAGACCTGGTACGTACGAGTATGTACAGAATCTCCAGAAAGAATGTTTGTCGAGTCGACCCATATCAGATCACAGATTGAGCGGCAAATCAGCGGTAGCCTCAAACAGTTCTTGCCCTTCGGTTCCTGCGTCTTCTCTGATGACTGTAACCCAAGGCAGAGCCGCCGGACAACCAGAATCTTGAAAATTCTTTTACATTCCTGCAAACGTTCACCGAGGACGAGCGGAAATAGTTTTGCTGCGAGTTAGCTTTCCGGGTGAAAAGGCCCGCATTTCGACGACTGAAATTGGCCGCCTTGGAGGTGGACCTCGAATGGGGCTGACCCATAAAATTAGCTTCAATTGAAATGTAGACGGAGCAGGAACAAACAGCTGCGATAAGCAAACCGGACTGGAATCGGCGGCGCTACGATGCGCCCAAACAACTTGGAGCCTAATTGATTACTCTCAGCAGCGCTTGCGCACTTTTACACTCGACTTAGACATAGTTTAAATAATTTTCTTCTTGCAGTCTTCATCAATTACTAACGCTGTTCGACCGGAAAAACAACCGACAGTCAACCGGGCCAACCGGAACCCTCACTCACACTGCTTTTCTGCTCCGTCCTAATGCAATCCACGCCCCGGAGATTTGAATTTGCGCACCAAATTTGTCCCTTTCTTTGACCAACTTATGTAATTGTCGGCTTTAGCGATAATAAGAAATTCACACGCGACCTAACCAGATGACGCAAAACATACGTAGTTGTACACACCACTCTACGTACATACAGGGTCTGCCAAAAAAACCCAGCAGATTTTTACTGTCGCAACCGTAAATCTCAACCGATTTCAATAAATTGAATGAAAGAGAAATAAATTCTTGAAAGGGCGGTGAAATCGCTATTAAGATACCTGCTGAATTGCTGAGAATTTCCCTCAACGGCGAAACAGAGATTTTAGCAATGATATAAAGAGCGATTTTTCTTATTCGGTTGCACTTCATAATAAAACAGATTCCTACTGCTGAGACCTAACATAAGAGGCTTTACTGATGATAGACGCACTCGTTTACTTCACCATCCGATCCGATCCGATTTGCGGGGGTCTTGCGGCCTACAATCAATCAGACTCGAGGTCAATTTCGCTACCCCGGTGATTCGTCATATCAAACGTTGTCCTTTTTTCACTGACGCCACTCCAAGCCATGCTGCTGGTGCCAGTCACCAGGAGGGCGGCCGGCGTGTCGATGTCATAATGCTGACAGCTCCCGCCCGACAGCCGCCGGTGCCCCATATGCCAGAGGGCTCCCGGCATAGTTGGTTTTTCAGACAGCTTCTGACATCCTAGATCTTCTTCTCAACGCGGCATGCTTTGTGGAGTGTCTTCGGTGCTATGGCAGATCCAGTCGGTTCCCATTTTAGATACTCGCTGTCACCAGCTTTCGGTGGCCTGGGTGGAGCTTTGCGCCGACGACCAACTCAAGAAACTTGCCGCGACGAGAGGATGAGCACACGACGTCGCGTACAGTGGCTATGCGGTTTCACTATTGGGTTTTTAAGACATTTTCTTCAACCAGAACAGGGTTTGTAAGGCATTTTTTATCCAAAACAGGGTTTTTAACGCTTTTTTCTGTCCAAATAAGGGTTTTAAAGCCATTTTCGCCCCAGAATCCCTAAAAAAGGTCGACAAAACCCACGTTTTACCTAAAAAAGGTCGCAAAACCAACTTTGGACTTGGTCCCAAAACCCTATTTGGAACTTGAAAAAGGTACCCCCTGGAAAACCCAGTGACATGTATGGTTTCGGATCTAAAAACAATACGTATACGGTACTGAATCTCAAATTGTAAGATTTCGACTGCCAGTCGAGATGTCGAGAATGTATGAGTGATTTGACTAAAACGGGCACTGTTCATTCACTATTGGCCTGAGTGGTTGGACCAAATTGTCTTGGTCAGGAGGCAATTTAGGATGCATGAAATTGCGGCCAAAGAATTTCTTTCCGCCAGCCAGCTAATTCTGTTTAGTGTGCTCTACGTGTACTGGACACGCAAACGAGCCCAATTTCGGTATCGGCCGATCGATTCCATAAATCTCCGGTTTCCTTGCTCCTTTTGTCCACGACCGCCGTCCGAAAATGCCGCTTTGTTCGTTCTGCGGTATAACCGACCACCCGGTGAATGTGTGTGGAAATTGCAGACTCGTCTTTTACTGTTCGAAGGCCTGTCAGAAAGCCGACTGGAACAACCACAAACTCTGTTGTAAGCACAGAAACCCCAGTTACTTCAAGAAGGCCGACAGAGAGAAAGTGCAGTGGTTCATCGATTTTGCCTCCCAGTCCTGCTGTCAGAGCGATAAACAGATACACAAAATGATCGCTTACTTGGTCGACGTCTTCAAACTGCGCTGCTACGACGAAAAAGTAAATTACACGCTCCGGTCTAGTCGGCTCGACAGAGAGTAGTACTAAATTGCTACAGAATGCCGGCCGCTTGTAAGCTTAGGCTAGGTCCAGTTAGTGTTAGAGCATATTTTTACATTAATGAAGAAATTTCAGTTTGCTGTATCAGCTTGGAATATTCTTTAGCAAAACTTAGTACAGAACTTCTTTTCGTGAGCGTAAAGCTAAGCTTAGAGTTAGAGAGGGAACGGCCTAATACAGTCGAGCATTTAACATGCATTTTGTGAGAAAATCAACATGGCTATAAGGGAAGGTGTTCAGGCAACTTTTTGCCGATCCCGCTACCGGAGTTTTCCACGTATAACAGTCAGGCACTTAACGCTGTTTATGGTACCGGTACCTAGGGTAGTGGTACCATATATGGTACCCCCACGTTCGGGGCCTGTGGTGGTACCATATAAGGTACCGGTACCATATGTGGTGACGGTACCATCAAATCAACTGACTGTATGTACGTTTAAGTCTGAATAGGTCAGTTTTAAACTAGTGTTGAAAAGTTAGGAAACTTAGAAGCTAATCCAATCCTAACCAAATTTTTTCCTACCCCCTCAGGAATTTTTAGGAGAAATTTTGTATAGAAAATCATGTCTAGTCTACATAAAATCATGTCTAGATTAGGTGTAAATGAGTTCAGAATAGCTTATTTTTAGAGTGCGAACAATACCTAAAAAACCCAATACCCCAATACCCAATACCCAATACCAATACCTGAGACCCCCAATACCCCAATACCCAATACCCAATACTTGTGTAGCTGGGCCAAAAATTTTATTTCACAAGACAGGTACATTCTAGTTGTGTACCTGTTTGTCTCACGGTAATAATATGATATGAGATATGGTCATATTATATTTCATATTATTTCACGGCCTCAAAATAATATGCATATTACAGGAAATATGACGTACCAATATTATTTGCGAAAAGTCATATTCATATTCGCTAAATAATATGAATTTGTAAATCGAACAATAACTAGACAAGCTTTTTTTGGAGCGAGCAGCCTTCTTATTCGTCTAGACAGGCTAGTAGCGCCTGATGGACTTATTTTTGACTTCTGCATTATTGTTTCACACATCAGCCCATTCCCAACCAATTACTGCATGCTGTCTCAGATTACGCGCTCTAGTCATATCGCCCAAAGGGTAGGGTAGGCCGTTTGTCCGCCTCTCTTTCCACCTGCGATCAGCTGGCCTGTTAAGTGTAATTAAACCTGCCTGGGTGTCAGACAGGCAGGGCAGGGGTCAGACAATGGACCATGTCTTAATTACGTACACTAGTGGAGCAATCTGGCGGCCTTATTTGACACATGGGCCGGCAAATTGTTTACGTGCTAGCTACGTATGTTCAAAGTTAGATGATATCTGAATAGATTAGTTCAATATTTTAGCCACAAGCTTTTATATCTTAGCCAGAAACTTTTATATTTTAGCCACAAACTTTTATAGTTTAGCTGCAACCTTTTATATCTTAGCCAGAAACTTTTATATTTTAGCCACAACCTTTTATATTTTAGTCACAAACTTTTATATTTTAGCTACGAACTTTTATAGTTTAGCCACAACATTTTATATTATAGCCACAAACTTTTATAGTTTATACTACTAATATGTAATATAGTATACTAATTTTTGGAAGCCCCAATATCTGGGGCAAATTGACCAAAAAGCCAGTTGAGACTTGAGAGCTGTTTAGCTAATAGTCCCTTGTTGACAAACGGCTGGAGGCAACTCTCTACTTCAAGCAGCTGAGGAGGATGAAAGAAGTCTAGAGGCATGGCCGAAAGGCTAGAATTTCTAGCTACCTTGTATCCCTAATAATAAGCAAACGCAGGTCCAAACCAACAGGCAATTGCTAAATCCAGGTCCAAACCGGTCAATGTTCTACTGACTCATCCTACTGTCTTCTTGTTTATTTCCTATTCACTCTTAAACGTCGGAGCGCAGTGCCGGTATGCAAGCGACGCAACGGCCAAATATCAAATATAATATCATATCATATTATTTGCGAGCCGCACTCATATTTTACTAATATGACTGCGAAAAATATGATTATGATATGGATTTCTAGAATATGGGGGGTGGCCATATCTGGCCACCCCGTGAGACAAACAGGTACACAAGATTTTGGCACCGCAATTAAAATTTTTGAGAGGCTGGTTGGGCCGCTGCCCAAGCAGGGCGAGAAAATTTTAAAAAATTAGCCTTTCAGAAAGCATTTAGAAGCCGTTTAGGCGAAAAATTAGCAGAAATTAACAGTTTTGGTACATAATATTTCGTAATTCAGTCGCGATTTTTTTCCTAACTCGGCCGGAGAATTGTGTGCACCACGGCAATAGCCATGATGGGTACGGTGCTAGTACATTACGGTGACATTAATGTCACCATTTTTATTTTAGAAAAGAACAGAGAAATTAATTACTGGTGTAGCAGCGCTTAGAAAAGCGTACATTTTAGGAAGTTCTACGAACGTTTAGTTGATTAGGCTGTCCATAAACGATGACATTCCAGAGGGGGAGGGGGGTCGGCAGAAATGCAACGATAGACGACACACCAGGAGGCGGAGGCGTTAGCAAAGAGCGACGTCGCTTTTTTCGGAATTTTAGAGAACTTTGATTGTATTATTTTCAATTTAAGTACATTCTGTCAAAGGTTTCTAGAATGAGGAAAAGCTTCCCAGAGTGTAGGGATTTATTCTATTGATTGCGCAGTATGCTAACAAGAAAACATGACAGTTCTGTATGTACTGTACTTTTATCGGGAGGGGGTAAACCGAAAACGACGTTTGCCTTAGGGGAGGGGATCCACAAGAAACGATACAAGGCGATTTTGGGGGGAGGGGGCTCCGAAAAATTTGAACGACGTCATTTATGGATGGCTCCTTAACGCGAAAACAGCTTACTAAACCGAATCATCGATCAACTTTTTCGATATTTTTCAGATCAATTTTTCAGGTCAACATCGATTTTTCTCTATTTTTAATAGTCCAATTTAGTATTGGGTATTGGGGGGTAAAAACCCCAATACCCAATACCCAATACCCAATACCTGGAAAACACCCCAATACACCCAATACCCAATACCCAATACCCAATACCAGTTCGCACTCTACTTATTTTAACCTATTTTAGCGAAAAATAAGCCTAAATCCTTGATTTTAGTAAAAAATCGGACTTTCTAGCTTACGATCACCTCAACCCACCTCACAGTCCCATCAGAATTCGGAAATTTACCACCCTCTCAGCCGAAATGCTAGCCCATGTCTCACACCATAAATAGTGCCATTACCATAAGCGGCGTTAAGTGCCAGACTGTACTACCACTAGATTTGGTAGTACATGTATGTACCTGCAAAAGGATAAATGATAACAAAAGTTGCAGAAAGCCACTGGTATTATGGTGCGGTGTCGAGATGAGTTGGAGAAAAAGTTTTACCGATTTCTGCACGCTGCAAGAGGAGGTCAGGTGTTGCCTGAGAGTTTCACTCGAGTTCAGTGCATGGCTGCATGCACGTATGCAAGAGACAGTCATTTACTTGAAGATGCAACTGAAGAAAACCACGCTGCTTTTGCAGAACTGCACGTCAAGTACTCAGAGGAACAGCTGGATAGCTTCAGACAACTTCATCGGGTCGTTTGCGGACCGATTGTGATTGGATCTTCTGTGTTCAACACCATTTAGACCAGAACGTCATACATTCTCTTTATCTTCTTCGTCCTTTGTAGACTGAGTAGATTCGATGTTAGAGTTTGAAGCAACTCGACAGCAGTAGTAACACCAGCAGCCAATGCATAAGAATGGCATCAACAAAATACAACTGTAAAGCAAAATTAAATTCACTCTAACCTAACTTAAATTCAAAGCCCATACCTAAGCAAAAGAACGAGTGCTATGTTGAGGCGACAGCAGTCCGTGGAGCAACAGTGTGCGTCGCATCTGTGAAACAGCAAGTTCTAATGTATATCAGTAGCTAAAGGCCTCCTTACAAGAAATTGACGGCAACTTTTCCAGACGGGCTGGTGCTAATGTTATATAAGTCAGCTTGTATGCTGAGTTGATCCAAAGGTATTTCCATCCGACACACATACGAATCTTGATTCTGAAAGCATAAGATTTATACTCTATTCTGTGTTCTAACCGTCATTGTATTGTTTATCCAGTAAAAACGTGCTTCTTGCTTCAATTACCTAATAGGTACTAACGCAAAAATCGATCAAACTCTTGTACCAATGGAAGAATTCGGAGCTGTGCTTCTCACCAAAAAATTCACCGTATAATTTTTATGTGGATTGAAATAGTAGGTAGGTCCATCGAATCGTCCGCTAAGCTGGGCAACAACTGCACTCTTGGCGAATGTTTGAAAGTGGACTGAACCCGAAGCCAACGAATTATGCCGGTCGGTCTGTCGGCGCCACAACGACCACGTCTCAGCTGTCAAGCCATCTGCTGGTAAATTAGATAGGTCTGTTTTCTCAGTATCCGGATGGAAAATAATAATATTCAACCTGTGTCAGCAGACTTTGCGCCTCGACCTGAGCTCCTGCCCCCGGCTCTGCCTCCGCCGCGACCACCTGGACGTCCTGTTACACCACCCCACAGAAGGACACTTAGAAACAGAAAGTTGACTAGAGATTGCATCGTTTATACCGACAAGTCAAAACTACAGACGCAGCAGGAGGGTGTAGGTCTGTTGAGTACAGCAGTTTACTTCACACATTGGATAAATACATGACCAGACTTTATAGAAGCACGTATACAAATGTACGTACGTTTACTAAACTGCAGGCCAGTGGATAGACTGCCTTTAGTATCCGTTTCGCATTACAACCGCACGTCATACAATTTGCTCACAATCACAACGGACTACCAATAAACAAACTGCTGAGTGATTAGGCGTATTGTTGGGAGAGTTTGAATTAGTGGTTGTTTTTGTTGTACGTTTAAGACGATCAGTAGGTATATCCTTTCTGAGAACATAAAAATGTGCTCTTTGGCTAGATAAATTTGGAAAAAATACAGTCTTTTCAGGCTGGTCTAAGTCGGGGCATAAACCCTAGTGTTGTTATGACTACTAGTCAAAGTCAAAGTCATAGTTAATACTTTTGTGATATCGCAGTCAAACGGACAGGTAGTCAAAGTCAAAGTTTGTCTACCTTCGTTACCATAAATACGTAAGTCAAACGAAGACCAGGTAGCCAAACCGTTTGACTATGACTACATTTTGTTAAAAGAGAGAAGCTTTTCCCACCTATTTTACCAGTTTTCGCTGTTCCCAACAAAATTTGACAAATTTGATACATTTTTAAGCACTATAGAACACCAAACAACCTTTTCCTCTAAAATTCTGACAACAATGAAGCATCAGTCAGTGAATCTCTACTTGATTCAAATTCCACAGGTCCGAGATTAAAATTATGACATACAGTAGCATATTGTTCCGTTA